>VURO01018923.1:23926-41431 GCA_015108175.1 Pelvicachromis taeniatus | reverse complement strand
CCCCCGTGTACCCCCCCCCCCCCCCCCCCATCAGTACTGGTGATGTTTCAGTCCTTAAAACTTGAGCGTCGTGGTTTCTCTGTAATATATCAGTTTAAACATGGAGCAGGAGTAAAACATAGCCCTGTCTATTCTTTGGTTAACCATATTTCATGTGCAAAAGTGCCAAGAAATTAATTTCATAGTTTGATCATAAAAACAGGAGGAGACTCATTCAAAATATTGATCAGCTATCAAAATTAATGACCTCAGATTCATCATGCAGCCAACAGTGATGCTCCGCAATCTGATTTTTAATTTAAGCTCTTATATCAGCATATATATCAGCAGGCTAGTGCTGCTGACTAGCTCCGGGGATGACAGAATGATATAGCCAGTGGGCATATCTGTTTAATTTCTGCAGCAACATACTCCCAGCTGCTACGTCAGAATAAATTAGATTAATTTTGGAATTAAAAGAGGAAAGAAAATCACTGAAGATGATGGCCCAGTCTTCATGCACAGCTGATATGAAAACACAGATCTCATTGTTGGATAGACGTGCTGAAATTTCTGTTTTCCTTGTTTTCAAAGTCAGATATCGTCTGTGGCATCTATGACTCGATGGCAGCTGAGTCACACATTCTCGTCTCGTCTCTTTATCGGTTTCTGTAGCTGTAGACAGAAAAGAGGGTGAACAAGACACCGCACGAAGTGGCTAATGGGACAGGTTATGAACTGTCTGAGGAGATGCAGCCATCCAGGCAATAATGAGAGACTTTGTTTAGAAGTAAGTTCAGCTTTCAAGATCTCACAAACAAGAAACATTTGGCCTTTATTCTGAGGAAAACAAAAGTTGGGTGCTCATTAAAAGCCCCGAAAAAAAGAAGTGACACAAAGATGAGAGGTAAAAAGAAAACAAGATGACATTTCATATTTTTTAAATGAGTTTCTCTTCACTTCAACATTAACATTAACTCTGTCAGGCTGACGTTGAAGGGATTCAGCCAAACTTCTAGTAGTAGGCCTCCACAAAGACTCGTCCATCCCGCATCACCTGATGTTGTGCTACATATGGGGCTGGTTTGCTCTTTATACAACTGGTGTTTCTAGAACTTACACGTATGTGGACCTCTCCAAAAATGTTGTGACAGAATCAACAAAATGCTAGAAAAGTATGCGGTCTAAAATAAACATAAACTTGCCACAAAAACTTGTTCATTACGGTCTGCAAAAACTTTGTTTGAAAAATGTGGAACAATTCCAGATAATTAATTGCAAAGGGCGAGAGGCGGGGTACATCCTGGACAGGCTGCCAGTCTGTCGCAGGGCTAACGCAGAGAGACGGATAACCATTCACACTCACATTCACACCTGTGGGCATGTCTTTGGACTGTGGGAGGAAGCTGGAGTACCAGGAGAGAACCTACACAAACACGGGGAGAACATTCGAACTCCACAAAGAACGGCCCCAGCTAAGCCTGAGCCAGACTGTGGGACCTGTGTGGCCTGGCAGCAGCTCAGCAGGTAAGTGATTTAGTACACATATGTGCAAAAATCCTTACCGTCTAACAACATCCAGAGACATGCAATTACTGGGGTTAGGTTAACTGATGATTCTAAATTGTGCATAGGTGTGAATGGTTGTCTATCTCTCTGTATGTTAGTCCTGGGATAGTAAGTGAAAAAATAAGAGACTGGCAACCTGTCCTGGGTGTGCCCCGCCTCTTGCCCAATGACAGCTGGACTCCAGCCCTCCTGCAAACCTGATAAGGAAAAGCAAAAGAGAATGGATGGCTGGAAATTGCAAAGACTTTAAATATCTCATAATCTACAGCAGAAAATATTATTAAAAGATTCTGAGAATGTGGAGGAATCTCTGTTTGTGAGAGACAAGGCCGAAAATCAACATTGGCATCATCTGTGGAAATCAATGCATGGGCTCGGGAACACTTCCAGAAACTGTCTTCTCTGGGTCAAACACGGGTCCTGCAACATCGTAACTACAGAGAGGGACCATCTGGCTTTGTATCAGCTCTGATGGCACAGTAAGTGGGTGCATTAGTGGCTACAGAATTAGCAGTTTACACATCTTGAAAGTGAGCATCAATGCTGAAAGGTATATGCAGGGTTAGAGCAAAATAAGCTTCTATTCAGACAAAGCTCCCCCACCAATAAGATATGTCAATGCTAAACCGCATTCAGCATCTATTACAACAGCAAGGTTTCATGTTAGCCGAGCCCAGAAAATAAACACTTCTGTCAATAACATTTGATGCATCATAAGACAAAAAAAATATGACCAAGACAGCTGGACAGACCACAATGGGACGACTTTCCTCTCTCAAAAATCAAACAGCTTCAGTTCCCAGATGTTTGCAGACTGTTGTTTAAAAAAAAAAAAGAGGGCTTGCTACACAGTGGCAAAATGACCTTGTCTCCACAAATATCAAATATTTAAACAGCACATATGCTGTTCAAATATTTGATATACTTTGTATTCCATTGTGAGTAAAATGTGTATTTGTGAGATTTGAGTTGTGTCCCAACTCTTTCCGATTTGGGTTTTCAGGCTGCGCGTGTCCTGTGGAGCTCTGGTCCTGGAACATTACAGTGGGTCCTGTGGGGAACGGGGAGCTTCTGATCTGGTCAACAGCATTTTACGTAGCATAGTGTTGCAGACTGTAAATGTCTGCATCTCATATTAAACAGAAAAATTCTCTTTGTCTCGTTAGACTGTGCTTTAAAAGAACCGGCAGGAGCTGCTGAGATATTTCAGACTGATTTTAATAGACCGCACTGACTGAAAGACAGAATGTGCAGATAACCAAGGCTATGAGTTCAAGAATGATTTATGCTTTCCAATTTATTTAATGTAGTTCTTTTATGTTCTTAAGTAACGACTACATCATCTTTTTTTTTAATGCAGTGATTTACCTTTATGCTGTGTGGTGGATTTATGAGGCTAACTTGTAGTTTTAAAATGACAGATTTCACTCAGCAACATCAAAACGAAAGCTCGTGTGCCACACAGCTGTGCCACGATCACACAGTGCCCCGTCACTACAGAGTGAAATACGCAGAAGAAAACCAGACGCTGCCACATGATGTGGCATCTGTGAGTCTCTTTAATTTTTAATCCTGACTGTCCTTAGATCCCACTGAGTTATTTTAGCTCTTGTTAAAAGGACACAGATGCTTAAGTGAACCTGCTGTAAGGTCACAGAGGATGAGTGACGGCGACAGTGTGAGCTCATACTCCGCCAAAGTCAAACATCCGGATCAGGAGGTTTGTTTTGTCAATTAGACAAGCGGTGCATGACGGAGCCTCTCGCAGCCTCCGCTGACCTGTGCGGTTTCATCTCCTGTGCACCTGTGCCATGTTTGATGGTGCGCAAAGGGCTGGTTGTTCTCTAAGACAATTTTTCCCCAAAGCACGCTCCAGCACCAATCCCAAAGCCATTTAGCTTTTACGGTTTCGTTTGGAGCGATCACCCGTCCAGTGAGTTTAATCACATATGTGTACTCGGGCAAACGTTTGCAATGCTTTGTCAAGATGAGAAATATGTTTGCAGTAGTCTCATATTTCCGAAAGCGTTTAGACCAGTCCAGCAGTTTTTTCCCCCCATTTTTAAGTCATTTATGCATTATTTTTAAAAAAACAACAACAGTTATTGCTTTTCAAAACATAGCTTTCATGGATTTATTTTTACATTTCTCCAAAGCTAGGGTCAGAGCGATAAAGGGTTTTATTTTGCTGAATGCAAACTTCTGCACTCGGTGACCTTTCAGATTTCCTGCTGATGTACCTTTTGTTGCTGCGTGAGGCATTTTACATTCTAGCCAACTTTTTTTTGGTGTTTTTCTGATGCTTCCTGAAATGTTAAGAGGATTAATCTGTGCCTGACACACAGTGAGAAAAGCAAATGCGATTGAAAAGACAATCAACCTTCAGATACCTTGAAGCTGTAATTTCATACAACATAAACATTATTTTTAATGTTAAAATACCAAAAGTGCATTTTTCAGTGCGTTAAACCAGTATTTCAGTTCACACGGTTCCACCTGCGGCTCTAAATTTTAATAAAGGATTTGGAGATACTTTACGTTGCTAATCGGCTGTCTGAACGCCAATGTTCGAGATCCTTTGTATTAAATCAAGTGAACCTTGCTGAGAGTGAATAGGAATTCACTGATGTTTGATGTTGCATCAGATATTCTCTAATGAAGTGCTGCCAGCTCTTCTCAGACATGAAAGATGGGAGAACTTAAGAATTAGGCATTAAAAAGATGGATAAATTCTCTGCACGCTGCAAGTACTGCGGATAAAGCAGGGGTGATCCTTGGTTCAAACTTTTAAGAAGGCTCAGCTCTCAGTCATAACATCATGCATGCACTGCCTTGTAATTAATATTAATGTTCACAAATGTAATCAGTCCTTTTCACATTTGCAATTCACCTCAATTCAGTTGGATGCACATCTGTCATGGTCCGGGTGAGTGCCTGTGTTTTTCCAAAGCCAGCAGTTCCACCTCTGGGAGGAGCCACCTCATGCCTGCATGTTTTCCCACACCTGTGGATAATCAAGCTGTCGGTATTTAGTCTCTCTCCTTTGAGTGACTCTGAACTCCCCAGTTCACACCACTCAGCCTGACCTTACCACATCACTGGAGTCCAGTCAGGGCAAGGCTCTAGTTATTCACGTTTTGCTGTCTAACTCCAGTTGTGCTTAGCATTGCTTGTGTTACACGTCTTTATCATGGCTAACCTTGATTGCATTACTCCGACTCCACGTCAAAGCTCACTCACCGTGTTATCCACCTGCACTGTAAATAAATATTGCTTCACACATTTACCTTCGCCACCATCTGAATTCTGCATTTGAGTCCTTTTCCTTTGATTAGGCCCGTTGGCCGTGACAGCATCACAATGTTACCTTCGAAAACAACCTAATTAGCTGGATGACCCGTTGTAGTGTCTAAGAATAATTCAGAGTGAATAATCAGAGAATTCAATCTAATCCACCGGCACTAGTGTGGAGCCATTAGTTATCAAACCCACGGAAAGTTTTAAAGAACCATTTGTGGCAAAACGGATAAGATGAGAATCTCCCTCGATTGCACAGAGGCAGTCCACCAAATTATCAAACACTTAAAGTAGCATTGTTCAGTGCATCCATTCTCATCCGCTTATCCTAATCAGGTCGTCATAAGGCATGCATGTTCTCCAGCTAAGAGAGATTTTTAATTTAGTTTTGATTCAACAGCCAACGCCAAGTGTTTGCTTTCCATCGTGGATTAATCCAAAGGTGCAAGTAGAAATTGAACGAAGCACAGATAAGCCATGAGATGCATTGCCTTGTTAGGTTGAAGAGACAGAACAGAAAGAGTAACTGGCAATATTTGGAAAGTACAGAACAAATCCTGATTGCTGTTCCCATGATTCATTTAAATGTTGGATTTTTCTTTCTGTTTTCAAACCAGGAACGCTCTCCAGTGGGACATTTAAAGCACTCGACACATCCTAAGCAGGTTCATTAAGCACTGGGCCATGAAATAATCTTTTGACAATGTTTTTATTAACGGGGTGAAAAACATGGTTGCGAATTGTGGAGATTGGGCCATTCTTTCATTTCATCTCAGATTTTTCATTCATTTCATTTTGCTTTCACCACAGCAACAAAAGCAGCGTCCATCCTTGCATTGGTTAGCTATAGACATCCAGCTTTGCAGCTTTTATTCTCCATCTCTTATTAAGTCATATTTACTTAAACAGAGCTTTTACTATTGCTGCTGCTACTAATGCTTAAAAGAAAGTGCGTTGAATGTGACATGCTGGTCACAGGGCAAAGCAAAGGACACAAATCCTAATGTAAACAAGAAGTAGAAATGATACTTATGACAAAAAGCATACATTATGTTCATCATCAACAAGAGACAAGAACTCTATAGCAAAGGTGAATGGTGTTTTATAACCTTTTTGCGACTGGATGAGAAAGTCTTTTGTGCTTCTGTTGCTCTTATTGAGTCTTTAGTGATCATTTTTCCTTAGATCACGTCGATGCTGACCTTTGTTTCTAACCATTTCGGGGCTTTTGCTTCTGTTTTTCAGATATATTTATTCACGCGCTTGTAGTTTCTTCGTGTGCTGTTTTTTTTTAAGCTCACTTATACCTCTGGGCATATAAGAAGGTTTTGCGATTGGCAGTGTGTTTTTGTAAAAGTACAGCATCAAATGTTCTTTTTTAAGACCATTTTTGTGAAACTTTATGAATTGTTTTCCCCTCACTACAATGGAGAACAATATATTCATCTCCGACAGGGTTGTCTGTCTCTCTGACTTTGTATTCTGTGAATCTTTTGTGCTTATCAGCTCTGTCAGCCAGCAACAAACTGATCAAAGCTGCAGTGTGTCGGGATTCAATACCAACTGGATAAAGACCCCAAAAATACACAATATCGACACATTTAAAGGACCATTTGCACATTACACTTACAGGAGCTGCTCAGTCATGGAAATCCATGGCATGAAGCTCCTAGCTCACAGTTATGGTGCTGATGTTAATACCAGAGGAATTTTTGAACTCCGCAGTTACTGTCAGCAGAGTGTTGGCGCCATTTTTGTGGTTGCTATCAGTATGTGGCTGTGTTGCGGATGTTCCTAAATGCAAGGATTTTGCAATAATACTACAAAATTTGAAAAAACTGAATTTCACAAGAAAGCACTTGTGCCAGTGGGACTGAAAATACCTGAATTCAAAGATTAAGAGGTTCAGACCAATACTTTCCCCCCATATAATGTACTTTTTTTTTTAAAGGCTCATCATAGGACACAGAAAATATGTGAGACACTGGCAGCTATAGGACACATGCACTTACTATGCCTTTTTGTGCGGAAGTCATTTTGTTACCGAAACAAAATGTTCAAATATTAACTTTAGGCTAGTCAAGCCAAAGCAAACTGTATGTTGCTTGATTATTTCGACAAGCTATAAGTACCTAAGCTAGCAATGGTAGCTTGCTAACACTCAGCTAGTATTAGCTTTCTAACAGCTAACTAGAAAAAGGGTGCTAAAATAATACCTTAACATTATGATACCATGCTATCCCCCATCATTCAAAAGCTGAGTAACTTTAAAGATTACTAGTCATATTAAAAGGATCCACTTTAAAACAATGACTCTGGCCTTGAAGTTGTCTGGCTCTAGCTAGATACGGCCATTTCTCTTTTCCTAAAGACATCTGCTGTATACTAAGAGAAAGAAAAGTAGTTCAATGTAGTCAAACTGTGGCTTATTACAGGTCTCATGAACAAGTCCTGTGGCTAATCCTCAGATTTCAAGGTCGAAGTGAAACAGTTAAGTTTGTGTAAGAAGTAGAATCAAAGCTGCAATTATTGCTTTCCTGAGAAACAGAAACCAAGGACTCAGTCAGAGAACACGATTAAAGTGATGGAAAAAGAACAGAAACAAATGAATGCTATGAAAAAACAATAATATGTAAGTAAGAGACAAAATATGTGTATTTTGAATCAGTTTGCAGAGCTTCTTACACTGTATGCACCGATAGATAATCATAAAAGCTTGAGCAAGTTAAACCAAAGAATCTAAACTGAATCTGTAATTTATCCTGTAGAAAAGAGGGGTGGGCTGACTTCTATAAGGCAAAGACAAGATGACTTGATTCTGCCAGGTTCTGAGAAAGACCACATGGTGTTGTCGCAGTAGGTGGACTAATATATGTGGTAGCAGGCTTTGTGTTTGAACCCTACAGGTTCAAAAATGACTCACACCAGGCTGTCAGACATACCTCCCTCTGTGTCTACCAACCTCTGTCTGTAGCTGAACTTTTTCCATCTACTCTGCCCCTATGTACTCCGCTCTGCCTATGGATAAGCTCCTAATAAGGTGTCATAGAAGAAGAATCAGGTTACCTACTGCAAGCTCTTTTTTTTTAAATAAGGAATTATTTGAAAACCATATATATTGTGATTCTCTGAAGGCTGCTTCTTGGATGAACTACATCAGCTTGGATTAATTAAATCAACAGAATGATGAATGAAAGGACATAAAATCTCATAAGGTGTGTCTGCACAGTAACCACAATCGCAGATGCAGAGTTGGAGACTTGCCTAGAGTTTGGAATTTATATCCATGTGTGGTTCTGTGTTAAGAGAAGCTTATTCCAAAAATGGAAGCAGCTGTGGTTTCTCAGGTGCTTTAGTGCCTTCCAGTGTTGTTCTCACTAGTTCACTGTAGCCACATGCTGGTATATTCACCCCTGTGTAAAAAGAAATATTGTAAAAACCACGAGTTGTGACATATGCTGGTGTTTAATGTGTCAAAACTTCATGATGTTACCTCTGAGTATTTTGGAAGTCCGCAGATGAAAGTCATCAGCCATATAATACCCTTCCCACAACTAAAATCAGCTGAAGGCCAGGTCAATCAGCTTCCCCTTTGTGACACTGTACTTCACTGTGTGGAAGACGAACATAGATGTTATCCACAGTGAGGCTTTCGGACTCAGCTTTGTGCTGAACCCTGTGGACAGAAGCAGCTACTCATTATTTAATCATGAAATTCTTTGCAGTGCTGAGCTGTACGTTTAAAGTGTTTTTCAGCTTGCCTATACGTAAACTATTGCAATTATAAGTTACATAATTTTATTCTTTTGGCAAATTTACCTTTGTTTATCTTGAATTATAACTTTTGAAAATTCAAGGCTACAGAGTTTGGAAAACATCTGGGACTCCCAATAAAAGGGTGATCGGCTTCTGTCCATGTGTTTTACTGGCTTTAGCGAGACTCTGAGCCCCAAGTTCAGTCGTTACCAACAACACTTTACATGGCTCAGTTCTCAAAGATTCCAGCATCTTCCACGAGCATTTCCCTTTGCCTACATGGACCAGACATCAACAACAAAACATATGACGTTGATTAAATCAGACAAAGAATGAAAAGGACCAGCTGGAATGGCGATGGATCTGAAAAGCAGTTTGCAGATGCATGGCAAGCTAAAGCAACGCGCTCTAGATTTCCTAATCAGATGCGCAGAAATGTTTCACTTGAGTCGTCAGCTTGACCGGTCTGCAGGAATTGTGGTTAAGCTAGACTTCCTGGCCTCTTGCTGTGCGCCGCTCGATTTTCTGCTGCAGGTCGGCCAAGCAAAGGTAAACAAGCTCCACTACCACTGGTGAGGGTGTGTGGATGTGTGGCTGGGTGAATGAGATATACTTTGTTAAGTGCTCTCTCGCTCTCGCTCTTTGTTTTAGTGCAATCCTTTTACAGTTAAGATGCATTAGACACTTCCAAGCAGGTCTCATCATATGTCCACAGCTGCTTGGATGCTATGAATGTTCCATGTTGATACTGTGTCTTTTTTGACTGCCAGTCAGTCATGAAAGCGGTCCCAGCATAGATACAAAAGTATCTTTATTATCCATTTATTACTACTTATTACCCTTTATTTTTGTATCTTTCATTGTTCATACAGTTGCTTCATCTTTTAAAAACAGCCACACATCCCAAATTATTCCATATCAATCCAGGACTATATAGAGCTTTAGGAGCATTTAACCTTTCAATAATTTCATTACTCTATCCTATAAGGAGAGCTTTATCTATCACATAATCTAAATTACACTTCAGTGTTATTTTTCAACCTCAGGTAGATGTAATTTTGGGGGAAGCTGTAAAATAGTGTAATTGGGTGCTAGAGAAGTGTAAAAGCTTCAGCTGCAGAAATACAGCTACCACCAGCAACCTCCTGTCATGTAAAAGCAGAAAGTCAAACATGGAGGGATCGGGCTGCCCAGGGTGCGTTCAGGACTATGAAATGACTGCGAGCTTTAAAATGAAAAGGAGGCTTAAAAGAGCAACACTTCTGTTGGCGGTAGATGTGATCAATCAGATATCCAACCAATCATCACTGCAACATTAAAGCGAAGATACTGATCAGATTCGAACACAGAGATGATTCTGTTTCATATGTCTGAAAGACTTTGCAAAGCTGGAATCAACATCCAACGTTTCTAATCAAAGCAAAGTGGGGAACCTGATGTTGAGGAGTAATAAAGTGCTTATTAGTATTTGAAATACTTGGAGCTAGGTACACAGAAATAATGTTTTTGAAGGACTGTGATACCGCTAATTCTATTTGCATCAGTTGTGATCTCACATAAATAAATATTTAATTCAATCTGATCCCGGCCTGGTGAAAATTAAACTAGCTGCGCCGCAGGCAACGTTGTGATTAAACCTTTATTTATCCGTGGGAAGTTACAGCAGTGCAGATTACAGTTTTAGATATGCAAACATTTCTTGAGGGCAGAGCTGCTGTAGAGCCTGAAATGTTTTCCGGCTTACTTAAACCTTAATGTAAAAAGCGAGAGAAGTGCAAATTTTATGGTTTAGCAGTGTAAGCCTGACGCAGAGTGATAAGGAAAATACAAGGACGGAGTAAATCTGTGAAGCTGAGCCCTCTTGCTACAAAGGCAAGGTAGATGGTCAGCTATACTTTTGATAAATCGATATTCATAAATAGAAAAACATATTTTTTTTCCCCCCAACTTGTGCTTGGAAAACGCGTGTTCTGGCTACACTCACTGAGGTTAAATAAATAAGACTGCGACTTCTCAGCAAGCAGTGATTCAAAACGAAAACAGTGTTTAACTGGAATCAGTAAAATATATGAGCCAAGAAGTTCTGTTGGAGTTTTGAACTCTGAGCAATTATTGAGAATTTCTGAGAAATTGAAAGTTGAGTCTCTTCTCATTTGGTCTTATGTGATCCTGCAAACCACTGTGCTGACAAACTGACTGACATTGATGACAGGGTATGATGTTATTCCCCTCACACAGAGATAAGGGTTTCCTGACCCGGGGATTTGTTGTATCTTTCTTTCAAAAGACTCGATTGTATTAAACCTACTGCTCTGAATTTAATCTCATCTTTAACACAAAACTGTATAAATTACATAATATTAGCTCTTCGAAATGGAGATGTTCAGCAGTCATATAAAATGTGCCTTTGCTGCTCTTTAGTTGTTGTTTTTTTTTTACTTTTGTTTCGCGGTTTTGTTCATTAGTATAGTTTATTATAGTAGTAAATATAGTAATATTGAACCCATTACCTACTTTTTAAGATACGCTTGTTCAGCTGTTTGATCATGCAAATAACCAGCCAATCATATGGAAGCAAATCAGTGTATTTAGGCCTGGTGAAGAAGACCTGAGCATCAGAGTGATGAGGAAAGGTGATTTAAGTGACTTAAGTGAATGTGGCGTGAATGGTGGTGTCAGGTGAGCTGGTCTGAGTGTTTCACAAATTGCTGAACTGCTGGGATTTTCCAAAACAACCATCGTTTACAGGGGATGGCTCAAAAAAGACTTCTCAGCACCAAAGTATGGTGAAGAGCAGCTCTGAATGCACGATATGTCAAACCTTGATGCAAAAAACAGCAGCACTGCACCACACTAAGTGTCACTCCTGTCAGATACTCAGGCAACAGTTAACAGGACCTCACCAAAATATGACAACAGGAGGTTGGTGTGCTGACTCTTCATTTCTGCTGCATCATTCAGATGGCAGGGTCAGAATTTGCTACAAACAACATGAAAGCATGGAGCCATCCTGCCTTGTCAACAGTTCAAGCTGGTGGGGGTGTAATGGTGAAGCCACACTGAATCCCTTAGCACGAACTGAGCCTAATTTAAACAAC
Organism: Pelvicachromis taeniatus; assembly: GCA_015108175.1. Taxonomy (NCBI): domain Eukaryota; kingdom Metazoa; phylum Chordata; class Actinopteri; order Cichliformes; family Cichlidae; genus Pelvicachromis; species Pelvicachromis taeniatus. Next base: position 29,732 of record VURO01018923.1, on the reverse strand, counting down.
ACCACCTATTTGAGTATTGTTACTGATCATGTCCACTTCTTTATGAACGCAGTGTACCATGTACCATGTACCATGGCTGATCCCAGCAGGGTAACACACCATGTCACAAAGCTCAAATCATCTCAAACTGGGCTCCACCATCACCCAGTCCAATAGTACCTTTGTGATGTCTTGGAGCAGGAGGTTCTCATCATGGATGTGAAACCGCATTTAATATAAATAATATAAATGCATGTTGTACTGAGTGAACATCTATATCTACCAAATTAATAAACATAAATACTTTGTGTCAGTTTCTGTTGTGGTTGACTTCCGCTATCCCTCACATCCATTTGTCTTTGTTTCCCCCCGCTGCAGGTCATGATGGTGCTGACCACTACATTAGCTGTTATGGAGGTTTTGTGGGATACTTTGTGCGTGCCGTATAGAGTATAGAAATAAACAATAAGAGCTGAAGATGTGAAAAGAGGCAGGCAGCTCTTATCCTCTGAGAAGAAACAAGTGCAGCATGATGCATAGCACAGCATGGACGAGGAATAAAGATCAAGCTGTCCTGCTGCTTCGGTTCTTTACTGTAAGACAGAAATATCTGGTCTGGGTTATCTGACAAATACAAAGTATGCATGCAAATCTTGCTGAATTTATTACAGTGCTTTGTCATTCTGACATTAAAGTCTCGGTGTTTAATAAATATTTAGGCTTCTTCAAAAATGCGTAGATGCAGTCACTGAAAAGAAAAACAAAGGACTGTCTTACAAATGGCTTGTGTGTTTTTGTGTGTGTGGAGAAAAAAAAATCAATTTCTGAAAGGATTACAAGCCGGCTGCAACACTTCTAGTTTACAGCCAAAAGCAATGCAGCACAGTAGTTATATTTTTAAAGCTATGCCATGAATTATAGGTACTCTATTCATGTCTATAAGCTAATGATGGATGCTGGAGTGTGAAAAGCCTCAGTGCAAAGTCACAAACTGCTGCGATTGCCTAACCCCTTTGACACATAGTAATAAAGGGAATTTTAATATACTGTGTGTGTGTGTGTGAGTGTTTGTAGCATATTGTAAGGTAACAGGATAAACAGTTGGACCAAAGCAGCGTGACGAAGAGCTCGAGATGTAGGATTTGACCCATTGCAGTGGGAAGAGAGTAAAATGCATCAGTGCACAGAGGGAAACGTGAAGAGAAAGGTGTCCAAGTGTTGAGAGGGTTAAGAAAGTAAATCCTCTTTCTCTGTCATGGATGTGTGTCTTGTGCACAATGTAAATGAAGGGGTTCATTGCTAAAGCATAATTAGCTTTAAAGCTATAGAGACGGGTGGCTAATTCCTATTCTGATTTACAGTGCTACCGCTCAGTGTGTGTGTGTGTGTGTGTGTGCGTGCGTGCGTGCATGTGTGTGTTCCAGGTATTACTGCAATTGTGGGGGCCTAAATTTGTTTACACATTGACAATATGAGAAAAATCCTTTATTAAGGAGAAATTTCCTGAGACATGTGAACGAATGGAGCACACTACATCACATTTAGTTTCAGCTCGGTCTGTAACACAGATTGAGCTGTAAAAGCAACAATAGTGTTAAGATTTGTAAGCTATGTAAATCTACAGGAAATTAATCTCAGTGTAATCTCCACTAAAGACATGGGTACCTGTAATATAAGCCTGTGCGCATACGTGCATCTATGTTAGTATGCATCTGAAAATCTCTTATCTTTTTGAACAGTATCCACTTTTCCATAATCTGTTTGAGAATCTGCACAACCACACAAGGGTTTTGAGTAATTCTGGCTGATTAGACCTACGGTCATGTTGTACAGAGATTAAATGCTTCGAGGCAGGTGGAGGAGTACAAGATTACAAACAGTCAGGGCAGGCAAACACCATAATAGTTGCAGGCAAAGAAAATCTGGCCATGGAAAGAAAGAAAATGCTGCAAGGCAGGTCTGATGACTGGTCAACTGAGAGAAGAGCCAAAGATCTTAGGCAGACAGCCCAAGGGCTTGTGAGCAGATGTACAGATCCAGTGGATGGTTTTGTGGTTCGTGAGCAGGAGAAACAGAGACTTCAGGCAGATGGCCCAAAGGCAGGGCAGCCTTTGAATGTGGAACACCTCTGCTGGCCAGCAGGATGTAGTGAGGCCGGATTCTCTTTGGGGAAAGCTGGGTGAGCTGAATACTTCAGTAAGTGCAGGTTGTGGGGTGAGCAGAATCCTGGAGACCAGAGCTTCAAGAAACCTGCCATGAACCTGAAGACGATTGCTGGCTGTTCGAGGTTTGACCTGCACAGCTGACTCTAAGGTGGCCTAGACGCCAATCAGTTTATCAGCCAATTCAAGGACAGTTTTTCTACCTAAACTGCTCCTCAGTTAGTCAACTAAGTGTCAGGCAAAGCAGTGGTAGAAGTCAAACGTGCTGATAGCAATCTGGGATATTGACTAATAGCTGTAGTGGTGCTAGCTAACTAGCAAAATAGACCAGGTGGGAAGACTAGGCAAGTAGTAAAGGTGGTCGGTGAGGATCATGGATGAGGACAATATGCAAAACAATAATCTGCTTCCAAATCAGTTTTTCCAAATGTGGAAATTCAGAGTTCTTTGACACGTTTAGACACTTTTTCTAAGTCCCTCCAGGAAACAGGCAGAATATAGAGAAAGCTGCCAGATGACTAATGGTCACTCTGTGCTATTATGAGTTCCTCCTCCAGGACTTTCTCCACCTGTCTATACCCCCAGATAAGATCAGCAGCACTCCATCCCCACTGTATACAGCTGTCCAGGAAACGGCTTCGTCCTCCTGTCTATTGGTTTACCAGAACTGCCTCCAGGCTGCCTGAAAGTCTATTTTATGGCCTTCATCAAATACTATAGTTTATTTACAAAAACAAATGTATCAGCCAGGTCTAAGTAATAAAATGAGCAATTGACTGGATTGAGCTGCTTTTCCACTGAATGAAAAATGTTTTCAATTAATATGCAATACTATGAATACATTTGTACTATGACCACAGTGTAATTAATCACTCAGATTACTATGTCTATGCCAGGTGTTACTTAAAACAATCCAGGTAGATTTCAAACAATCAGGCTTTTACGTGACAAGTGCTGTCTTAAAGAAGCCACGCCCAACGTGGGGCTCGAACCCACGACCCTGAGATTAAGAGTCTCATGCTCTACCCGACTGAGCTAGCTGGGCTTGTGCTGCTGCATCAGGAAATATGATATTTTAAGCTGAAGCTGCAAGAAACCCAAGAGCTACATCTCAGACTCTACTGGTTTCCAGGAGAAGGCCTCTTCTCTCTGAAAGCACCGTGGCAGCAAAGCTGCATCTGAACAGATGAGACCAAACTGGAGATGATGTTTGGTCAGAATGCACCACCCAGCATATCATATCAGCTACACTGGTCCATCGTGGTGAAGAGAGAACTGAGTGTCAAAGCAAAGCTCTCAATTTACCGGTCGACCTACGTCCCCACCCTCACCTATGGTCACAAGCTTTGGTAGTGAGATCACAGAAACAAGTGGTGGAAATTAACGTTCTCAGAACGGGTGGCTGGACTCTTCCTTAGAGATAGGGAAAGGACTTTGTCCATTTAGGAGGGGCTCAGAGTAGAGCTGCTGGTTCTCCACATTGAAAGGAGTCAGTTGAGGTGGTTCGGGCATCTGACAAGGATGCCTCCTGGGTGAGGTGTTCCACGCATGTCCCACCAGGAAGAGGCCCCGGGGCAGAACCAGGACACACTGGGGGGATTATATCTCTTGGCTAGTCTGGGAGCACCTTGGTCTTCCCCCAAATAAGCTAGAGGAGGTTGCTTGGCAGAGGGAGGTCTGGGCTTCACTACTTAGGCTGTGGCTCCCGTGACCTGTCCACAGATAAGTGGAAGAAGGTGGATGGATGGATGGACAGGTCAAATTCATTTTACTTGATTGGTGTATAATCACTTTATACCGAGCACGTTTTCCTTAATGGTTAAATATCTGAATAAATAAACATGCAATTTTATATATTATATTATATATATTTCAACTGCATTTTACCAAAAACTTTTGCTTTATATTTATTGGGTTGAAGAATAATTTTTCTGCAAGAATCAATGCATTACTTAATAGTAATTTAAAAAAAAAATGAAGATGAAGTTTTGAGAGATCTCGCGAAAGTTCATCTTAAGCATCCATCCATCCATTTTCTTCCGCTTAACCATATTTTATTTTTATATCTAAGTAAATTGATTTGTCGCTCTGTGTAATTTACATAGAGAGCTACAACACTTAAACAGCACAGATAAACATAGAAATATAAAACACTCGCTATGCAGCTCAAAATTAGCATGAACTCGTCTCTAGTTCTCTAGTGAAGGTAGAGGTATGAAAATGTGCGGGACCAGGAATCAACTCGTGGCCGCTGAAGCGAATCCGAGTCTGCAGTGCTCTCTCTCTCTCTCCCTCTCTCTCTTTGTCCCTCCCTCCCTTCAGCTTCAGTCAGTTGGCAGTTTATTGCCGCCTCTCTCATCCCCCTCAACGCTTTACTCCTCATTGTTTAAACTTTCCTTGAAAGAGACTTACCTCCTGTACTACAGCAATTAAACCCTGTCGCTGCCTTGAACTTGAGCCAGGATTTATTGTCACTTTACCCTCGTGCGTGGCTGCAGGACGCGTCTCGGTGCGCGCACAATGGAAAGGAGAACGCGTCCGGTGCGTCCGCCCCGGTCCTCCTCTGCTGCTGCTGCTGCTTTTGTGTCCGGGACAAAGTGACAAAACCCTGCCCATGAGGCAGAGGCACATCCCGGACTGGAGGATTTGCGTGCCCCCACTCAGAAGATAAAACAGAAACGGAGACTGAGTCGTAAACCCGGAGAGAGAGGACACGGACGTAATGTAGCCAGCAGTAAGAGTATAAGGAGGATGTTGCCCAGCTATTATTAGACAGAGAGCTCAGACTGCAGGGAGGCAGAAGAACAAACAGTCTTCACTGGTGAGTACACCTGTTTTTCCCTATTTTTAATTACCCCAATGTGCTGAATGGGGATGTTCAAGCGCGCCCTTGCTTTCTTGACACCAGCAGCATAGAGGTCATCTGCGCTGCTGGAGGTATTTTAAGAGCAATAGACGGAGAAAGTTGGAGGCATGCTGAAGGCTTTACGAGTCAACTTTTCAAAGTCATTTTAAGCTGAGTTAGAGACCGCGACCCTCACGGAGGTCACAGCCGCACAGTAGCGTCGTTGTTCACACATAAAACAAGACAAAAAAAAAACGCGAACAAATGAGGAAACTTTGCAGTTGAATGGAGCCGAGTTACTGCTGTGTTTACGCATCGCATCGTTTTATGCGCGGAAGAGAAAATAAAAACGTCACGGTTATAAAATGTGATCTAAACTAGCATTTCTGGTATTTTCCGACACGTACTGAAATATTATGTCCATTTTTTTTTTCATTTTTTTTTTTCGTTGAAACAAATTGGGATGCTGTTGCTTTCCACGTTTTCCCCCCTTCCTTTCCTTTTTGAATGGGAGAGGGCGGAAAGATGACATTCAAAAAGGGTGTGCTCAGGTCCTCGCGCGCCGCTGGTTCTCAGTCAGAGAGGGTGTGGCCGTCCGCGTGTCCATCCATGCTCCGCTCAGCAGCAAATACCTGCACCAAACTGGGAATGAAATAATCCACCACACACACACACACACACACACAGTATGTGTGTGCGCGCGCACGTGTTTATTCATTGAACGTCCGTTAATCCACCTGTCTCCAGGGAGGATTAGAGCCCTTTGGGACATTTTTCAACCTGTTTTTTTTTTTTTTTTTTTTTTTCTCTCTCCTTTTCA
>VURO01018923.1:0-14157 GCA_015108175.1 Pelvicachromis taeniatus | reverse complement strand
GTGGATTGCTTTGGAATTAGTTTTTTTTTAATGACATTGTGGTTTTTCCATTTGTATGGCCCTCCAAGCCTGGATTTCTCTTTTTTTTTTCTTTATGAGTGAACGGAGTCAACTGGAACTAAACTGAACTAGCCAGGTCTGAGAACTTGGGGTTGTGAATACATTGTTTCCTTGATAGCCCCTTTTCCATCACCACAGATGGCCACAGATCAAGTGGTTTTCAATTATAATCCAGTACCACCTAATATGCGTGGTTGTCTTCATAGCAGTGCAGCAGACTGTCTTGTGATGTAATTGGTATGCGGCATGAACACAAGAACAAAGGTGGACGTCAGGACAAGGTGGCTTTTCATCAGACTCGCAGACCATGACGCAAGAGCCGTTTCTATCATTGCTGCATTTCAAAACTGGCTGTTTTGATTTTTGTGATCCAGACGCTCTCATGACTCATCGATTAAAGCTCCTGACCAGCCAATTGGTTGCATGGAGTCTGGTGACATCACATTATAGTACTTAAGTACTTGCACCACACCAGGGTGAGTGCTTCTGGCTGGAACCATCTACTTTACTCCAAGGCTTGTCTTGCTACTGGAAGTCATCAGCACCACACCAAAGCCTGTGCTGCTAGCAACAGCTAATCTGCATCACATCAGGGCCTGTGCTGTTGACTGAAGCCCTCTACACCACATTGGTGCATGTGTTGCTAGCAGAAGTCATCTGCTTTGCACCAGGACCTGAGCTTCTGGCTGGAGTCTTACTTGCCATTCTAGGTTTGTGCCGCCTGCTGACATATTTAATTCTACATCAACAGTCGTTGTGTGTTGTGTGTAATGGCTTTTTTTTATAACTTTACTTTGATTATGGATGTGGGAGACTTTGGGACACTGAATTTATCTAGGGTGACCACATTTACCAGTGTGCTCAGTCTGCAAGACACGGTCTCCTATTCTACATGCACCATTGCTGCTGTACATACTGTACAATCGCCAGTGTATTTGGAACAGGACATGAATTTGTCATTTGATCTACACAAAGATTTACCTCATCTTCAAAACCTTTTTGCTTTGTATGGTTACAAAGTTAGTTATGAAAAATTCTGCTTAGTTTCAACATTTCACAAGTCAAATTCAGTAAGTAATGTTACAAAGCAGAGACTTCTGATTGTCTTACTACTGCTTTTATCTGGTAATGTGCAGCCTAACCTGGGCCCTGAGCTGCAATGTACTCAGACACCATCTGATTTTAAATCCTCACCTGGGCTGAAGATTGTTCATCTTAATGTGTGCAGTTTGTATCCAAGATGGATATGGTCAAGATTTGGGTTCAATCAACAGATGCAGATATTGTTTTAATTTCTGAAACTTTGGTTGTCTTAATATATATCTGATGAACATATTAGCATATCTGGATACAATATCTATCGTTAAGAAAGTTGGCGGTGTTGCTGCTTATGTTAAGTCACAATTTGATGCCACAATAGTCCTATCAGAATCCATTTGCAAACAAATTGAATTTTTGGCTCTGAATGTGAATATTTCAAAGGATCTTTGCATAAAGGTTTCTTGTTGCTATGGATCTCCTTCTGCTTCAACAGAAGCTTTGCATAAAGTTTTTACTGTCCAGACTAAATTATAGTGTATTCTGTAAATAGTTATACAGATGTAGGGTTATGTTCAGTAAACATGCACATGTAGAGGCTCTACATCTGACTCTGAATTCGACCGATAACCTGATGTACCTGAATGTTGACCTTTACACAGTTGTCCCATTTATTTATTTATTTGCCATGTGTTCTTCAAATGTTGTTCTCTTGGTTTGGTTTTTCATGACAATGTGAGCTGAATCAGTCTTTCTTGAAGCAAGTTATTTTACTCACGTGCCATGTTGCGATGCCTCCAGGCAGTTAGTTAAAATCACATTTCTGAACGAATGTGCAGGGTTGTGAAAATCTGACGTAAACTGATTGTACACACAAGCCGGTTGCCTTTATGAGTTTTATTTACTTTAACAAAGGAATCAACTAACAGTACACACAGCATGACAGCATTCTGTATGCTTCTTGACAAAAATTGTAGGCAAAGATTAAACTTAAGGAGACAGTTATAGAGATCCTCAATAGTCAAAGAATACATGCAGAGCATTGTCTGGAAAACATGTTGGTACATCTGAAAGGTTACATGGAGACAGAACAAGATTATATGGACCTTTCATTCAATAGTCAGCTTGACAAAGAAAAGTAGGAGTCTTCACTTTACACTCCGAAATTCAAAGAAAAGGTAGGATTTTTACGGGCCCAGTAGTTGTTGCTGTAAATAAAACGTCACAGAAATGAGATGCTATTGGAAAGAGTCCCAGAAAAAGTTGATTCTGTTTATCTGGACGTAGCATTTTCAGTGGGAGAAACATTTCGTCACTCATCCAAGTGACTACAGATTTCCCCAATCTTGTAAACAGCATAATGACTGAAACTAGCACCACTGAAGGAACAGTGGGCTTGGAGGTCTGAAGAAGTCACTTGGATGAGTGACGAAATGTTTCACCCACTGAAAACGCTAGATCCAGATGAACAGAATCAACTTTTTGGGATTTCCTTACCTGGATGATTGAGCATGCATCAAGACGATATTGGAAAGAGTCTCTCCCTGTTGTCACGACAGCATTGTGTCTCCAGGTATCAAGCACAGGTGCTTATGAACAGGCCATACCTTCAGAAAGGTACAGTGTATGGCACGTGGCTTCTGTAGTCATGCAGCTGTATAAAAGGCAGGTGGCTCGTGCTTGTCTGTACAGTACAGTGGTTGGGACGACAAACATGAATCCCTCAAAGGTTCGTTAATTTGCACTCTCCAAGTTATCAGACAGTGCGAGTGACAGCAGCTGTAAAACATCAGCGCACATCGCACCTGTACGCATTAACACACACTTGAAGCAAAGTTGCAAGATTGTCATTTAATAAGGCAACCACGACAGAAGCGTTCACGCACCTGTGCACATGCAGTCAAACAAACACGTATTCCATTCACGCTATTCTTGCTGTTAAGGTCTAGGTTTCGGATTGCTGAAAGCAGTACCACACACACACACACACACACACACACACACACACACACACACACACACACACACACACACACACACACACACACACACACACACACACACACACTCTTTTTACCTCTCGCCACATGCCATATTCCAAGTATGTCCCACAGGTACCTGCAAAGTTTCCATCAGGGGAAAGAATTAGCTTCACACCTGTCAGTGTGCGTTTGTGTCTTTGCATATGTGTGCGCCATGGCTAAGCAGCACTGAGACTACATAAAACTCCCTGATGTCATTTGCCAAGTGGTGGAGGAGCTTAAAATATAGATGAGTGAGCACACACAGAGACCGTAAGCCCGATGCAGGAATTCAATTAAATAAGGAAATAAAATGTTGGCTTGTTGGAAAAATGTAAATTGCATTCTCGTCCTCTATCTTTTTTTTTTTTTTTTTGTCCCCCATATATACATCTCTCTCTGATTACAGTTTGTTTTGATGTGATCGACATAAAAGAGAGTCAGCCTGTATGGCGGGAGCACCTACAGGCTCTGGGAAACAATCATGTAAAAGTGTGATTTTTTATTTATTTATTTATTTATGTGTTCATTTGAGTGCTGAATAAATTCTTCCAGCTATGAAAGCCTCCCCGCAGGCGGTTTGTCTTTCTCTCTTGTCTTGTATTTTCCCATAATTCCTCTGCCTCTGTCTTTCAATTGTCCTATTCTCTTCTTCAAGCTCCACCTTTGTTCATCATTGGCTATTGTTCATTATTTTCCTCTTGCTCCATCAGCACTCAGTCTTTTTGTCCGCTATGCCCTTTGTATTCCTCTCCTTTCTCGCTCCTTGTGCTCTTCCTCCTTTCTTTGATTTTTATCTTTGATTTTATTTTTTTCCCCTCTATGCTCCGTTTGAATCTGCATTCACTTTCCATCCTCCAAAACATGCATACAGGCCAAAGATACAAAAATCCATGCAGTCTCTTAATCATTGAATCCAGGTGTTTTCAATCCTCCGACCCAGCCATCTGCCTTTACAAACATTTGTGAGAAAATGTATCATTCTAAAGATCTCAGTGATTCGAACACGCTGCTGTAATTAGATGCTGCCAGTGCAACAAGTCAGTTCGTAAAATTTCTTCCCTCCTAGATAATCCACCATCAACTGGAAGGGGTGTTACTGCAAAGTGGAGGCGTCAAGGAAACACAGAGTCAGTCAGAGCCCCAAACCTCCTGTAACATTAACAACAGCACAATAACTACATGGTTTTGGTTTCCACAGCTGAGCAGGCTGTAGAAACTCATAGGTTGGCCTATGAGTTGTGTTTATGGTCCATATTGCTTATGATCATTCTAAAACGGCTGTACATGTGTGGTCATCTTTGTTAAACATGTGATGCTCCATGACAACAGGTACCGTAATCTGGATAAAACCCGGGGCTGAGAAAATGGATGGGCATTAGTGACTTCACTGTTGTGCTTAAATTGAACTCCCATTGTCCCTGCTGTTGGAAATCCCTTATAGTTTGAATCTGCCACCCCCACCTTTCAGCGTTAGGTTCTAAGCAGATGATGAGTAGTTTGTGGTGTAAGACCTTATTGTTTTTTTTTCTCATGCCATCAGCGGTCTTTAAATTATGTTTGGGAAACTTCAAGCAGGATCCATGTGTCTTTTACTCAGGAGTCAACTTCCTCTTGTGTCTAGCCCCAAGAAAGATCGACTGAGAGTGCTGATGGTCGCAGAGAACCAATGTAGCCTTGTTAGACTTCCCGGTGGGAGGACTGGTTACTCAATTTGGCTGGAGAGACAAATCTCGCAAGAGTCCTGGTGGTTCCAAACTTTTTCCATTTAACGACTATGAGACCGCTGTGCTGCTGGAAATGCTCAGAGCTCCAGACATGGGTCTGTGCCCTGATCTATGGCGCTCCACAATTTAATCACATGGTCTACAGAGAGTTGTTTGGATGTCATAGCTTTTTTCTTCCTGCTGTGTAGTGTGAATTGGAGGATATATATATATATATATATACACAGGAGTGAAACCCTCTAAACTGTGTCCAATATGTTGAGTTTATTACAGGTCCTCCAGTAGAGTTTTAGACACATCTCAAGGGCAGTTAAAGCCAACATAGCAAAGGATTTAAACACTATTCTAGATTTTAAAATGCAGTTTTTTTTAAAATTCGAAACACATTTTTTCAGTTTGTTGTGAATTTTTTGATTATGGATCGATGCAATGCTGATTTATTCAGTTTTAAAAAGAAATCTGCACGAAGGGGTCTGAATAGTTTGTGTCTCGTGGAGTGGACGCCTTTGTCTGGATTCTTACTAGTTTCCTCTTTTTTTAAATACTATCATCATATTGTAGCCCATCCCTCTCAATCCTCCTTTGTCATCCTATTTCCTGTTAGCTCATGTTTGCACTTCCGTTCTCACCTTCACTTCCATGTCTACCTCATTTCTTCTATTTTGTTGGCTTCCTGCCAGTATCCTTTCTCTTTCCGTTAGTCTTTTCCACTTTATATTGTATTTCCTATACCTGCTGTTTTTTCTTTAAATTGTGCTTTTTTCTTTGCTTTAAGCCATCATTGTGTTTGGATCGCTCCTCACTCTCCTCCATCCGTTCCCTCCCTTTTATCGAAGCGAATTCCTTCCCAGCGCGTACCCTGGGCTGCATGCTTCTCAGCCTCCCCTGTCATGTCGTTCTGTCTTTATCCTCCCGCCTTTTTTCTGTCTTTGATCCTTTTATTCCCTTCATCTTTTTTCTTCATGGTCAGTCTAGTCTCTTGTTTACCTCCTTGTCTCATTTTACCTCTTTCTATACTTACAAGCTTACCTCATTTTCCTCCCTCCCCACTTCCTAGCGTTTCTAATCTGCTTGTTGCTCCTCTCCTTCATTCGCCTCCTGTCTTTTTGTTCCTGCTTTGTTCCTCTCACACTCCCCCGGGTTTTCCACTCCTTGGCTTTGTCTGTCATACAAACCGTGGCTTTACCCATCCTCCTGTCTGGTTTCTTCTCTTAAAACTGTCCTTTCCTTCCACTCTTTATCGCTGGGATCGTCCTTCTTTCATACACACTTAATCTTCTTATCTTCCCTTTCTTATTAATTCGTCTTCTTCTCCATGCTGACTTTTCTTCCTTCACTGCCTCTCCCTGGGCCACTTTTCCTTCCTTCCCCCTTCTACTTTTTATTTTTTTTCCACCTGTTTTGTATTCCCCCCACCTCTTTTCTCCCTGAAACCTTAAGGAACAGTCCTGCAGTGTGACTGTGTCTGATACAGTTCCTACACACACACAGAGTCTCTGGTTAGTCTTCACTTGAAGGTGATGTGCTTTGGGGATTTGTTTGTTCCACTGCTGTTTGACAGTTTGACACACACATATACACTTCAACTACCATACATGCTGCTAAGCGCAGTTTACCTGCTAAAATACTCTCTCACTTGTCAGTTTATCAACTTCACAATTCCTTCACCCGTCTGCTCTGCTGTTTATTTCTCATTCTTTCATTTGCACACTCATTAAAGTGCATCCAGCTCAGCGTGCCAAGGATGCCGCTAAGTCTGCAAGGGATAGAGTCCTTTATTTGCTACTGAAAGTCACCAGGCGGAGAGCTTGAAACGCCGTCTCTAGGAACATTAAACTGTGATATTAAAGCTTCATTAAGCCAGCTTAGGTGAGTCCATTAATCACAGATACTTAACCTTTGATGATGTCACTGACACGCACACACTCAAACTCACAGATTTAATGGTCACGGCCTCGCTGCACAGTAGAGCGTAATTAGCTTTTTCATTAATTTTCTTGTTGCAGCAGATTGTGTTGGTGTGCAGCAGAAAAACAACAATGAAGGAAACGTTGTTTGTGTTTTTTTGTTTTTTTTTACTTTTTTCTTTCCTGCAGCAGTGTTAAAAACAGAGAATAAAAACACTTGGGAGTCAGTCATGTGCAGCTGAGAGGATAAGAGTCCAGGTTATCTGTGGTTTGTTTGTTCAGAAACCGAGAGAAGCTAAACATTACCGACCAAGGACCAAAGAGCCGTGTTGCATCCTTACTGTATTGCAGATTTCAGCCACACCTGATCTTTTGGAAAAGCAGACACAGGAGAGAAAAAAAACAGTGTTGATGATGTTAAACTAGCCTCAGTACAAAGACTATTGTGACTTTTGACATTCTGGTGATTAGCAGATGACAGGAAACTCTTTACGTGGTGTGACTGTGGCTGATTTAGGTCATTTGTCTCCACTTTAAACCCCGCGTTTTAAAAATCGGGCTAATCTGTAATCACAGCTTGTCAGATGATCTCAGATGATCTTACAGCTCAGCCTATACCCTTTTATACATCCATTTAGTAGTAGTTGTACAAAGTGTGCTACTTGAGCTACTTTCACCAATATCTGCTCCAATCTGAAACCCACCAATGCTACAACAGTGCTTGGAGACCTGTGTTGATGTTGATGATGGTGCCCCCTCGCACCCATCACAGTCAGTTGCCATTTTTAAGGTGACTCAAAAAACTTGAGTCTGATGTCACTTCACCATTTAAACCAGTCAGATTGACAGTTACATGCAATCTGTTTGTGATCTGTTTATGACTGCTTACCCAGAAAGTTACATTGAGTACTTACAGAGTCCAGCCAGAGCCGTATACATCTGAAACAGAAATTCCTCTATAAATAGTGACTCATAGTTGCTTCAGGATGGCAATTTAACTGATAAAATTACATCGGTGATTGGTGACTGTGCTGTTGTATAACCAGAATACAACCAGGTGGCAACCAGCAGAGTCTAGTATCCTCTTACAAACTAATGCATCATAGACGAGTTGCTTTCATGGGTTCAGTCTGACTCAGACTAACTACATGTGGACAGTTTGTGTTTATAGGCGACGGATATTTGCAACTTTTTGCCAACCTGTCTGAGAGTGATTGCAGTCAGTACAGCTTAGACTGTGATTGTCTGGAGACAGATTGCCTTTCACCAGATGACATGCGCAATTGTGTTGTGATCCAAAGCGGTTACTCAGAGGTTGACTGCTGCAATTAATTGCAGTTGGTTGCTGAATATCAATGTGATCATTGTGAAATTGCTGTATTGTTTTTCTAGTCACAACGGGGTTGCCGCCCTATCTTTACTTTAGAGTGACTGACTAAATTGAGTCTGACAGACATTTGGTGTCATCATAGTTTTCCATCAATCCATCCATTCTGTTCCACTTATCCTTATCAGGGTTAGGGTGGGGCTGGAGCCTATCCCAGCTACCATAGAGCGAGAGGCCTGGACAGGTTGCCAGCCTGTTGCAGGCCTAACACATAGAGGCAGAGAACCATTCACACTGACATTCACACATATGGGCAATTAAGATTAATCTACTAACTGCATGTCTTTGAATTGTGGGAAGAAGAATTGTCCTCATGGTTTAATTCAGGTGACGGAAGATTGAAAGACAGCTAATTTGTTCTTGTGTCATGGAGATTTCTTTACTAATATTTTCTGGATTAAAAAGCAACTACAACAGCAACCTGTGAGACTTTCTGACAGCAGATCTAAGCAATGTTAATGTAATATAAGTAGGCAAGTGTCCCTGTATTGATAATGATGCAATACGGGATTTAACTTGCTGTATATGAGGTTAGATTTCTAAATTTTCCTTTTTGTCCCCCAGCATTGATTAAGTGTTTCTTGCACAGCAGACGTGTCTAAAATTCCCTAAAGTCAAATCCCTGTTATATCTGGGTCCCAACCAGACAAAAAGCAAATGCTCAGACAGTATCTGGAAGGGCTTAGGAAGATTTCAGCTCTTGCTTTAGATCTTTGGCAATCCGCTACACAGGTTTATGCCCTTTCGTTTGTGAAGCGTGAAGACAAAAGGGACATCCTCTTACCACTGTCTGAGTTAGGCTTCTGGCAAGAATTCCAAGCTTCAAAATGAAAACATAAAATTCAGTTTCAGTTTCCTTTTAACACTTTCACTTCATTAATTATTCATAGAAGTCCACAGTCTGGAAATATTAATCAACCGCTAATGGGCATTGGGGATACTCTTGTAGTATTTTTACACATTTTGCACTTCTGAAGTACATAAACACTACACACACATTCTCACAAACTGCAGCAGCTTGGTACATTATACATATACCACCAGTCAACAGAGAATTAATAAACTTTATTTGTCCTGTTCAGTTTGTCATGCAGTATGTTAGTGAAATAAATTACGTTGGGTAACAAATTGTTTAAATCCTGATTAAATAAGTGTCATTGTTATTAATGTGCTGAATTACTCACTGCTTTTTCCGAACCATTACATCCTGATGATTCCTTCTTCATTTGTGTGCGTGTGCGTGTGTGTGTGTCTGTCTGTATGTGTGTGTATCAGATCCAAGTCTAAGTCAAATATTACAGATTCAGTGTGATTTTCAGCTTAGCAAATAAATTATTAATTCTTTGCAATAGACAATGTTAGTTCATTTGTACAAAACATTAGATTTAATTGACTCCAATTTAGGGATAGGAATTGATACGAATTTAGTGATTCTGATTGCATTATCAATATCACTTACCAATTTGATTCCTTATCGATTCTCTTATAAATTCTCAACTGCCTTGATAGACACCAACATCACTAGCCAGCATATCAAACATATGACATTCATGCTGATTAACTGCATGCTGTGTGCTCAAATGTTTGTGCATGTTGGAGGTATTTTCCCGTCTTTGTTGTGATCATGTTGGGGTCGTTACTCAAAAAAACGAATTATTTCGCATATTACACAGAACACTTCTCTTTAAAGTAATGCATAAGGTAATACTTTCGTGTTTCTCTGTAAAATGTCTCATAATTACCAGTTGACAATATAAACCTAATAGCTACAGCCCCCCACACAAACACAAACCCTCTGAATATTCAGATATTGAATATTGATGCCCTTTAAAGAAGAACAAGATGTTCTCCTTCCTTTAACTGAAGAATGCTCAGGGGGACACTTAGGCTGATTTGATCTAACCTTCAGAGGCGGTTTCAAGTGAATGAACCGACAGCCATTTTTGACCTCTAGTACATATGGTATTGCCTTAAGGCTCCAGTTAACCACTCCTAACTAAGTAGCAATGTGGAAGTGAGAAGGAAATATCAGCAGTAATCATTGGTCTGTGCAAAGGCACATTTTCCCTGCATGAAATTCTAGTTAAACTGAAGGTTTTTCAGTTTGCAGTGAATGACGCTCAAAAATCCCATGGAGACGCCAAAGAATAATGCTGCAGTGTAGCAAACAGTGCGGATTTTCAAGTCTGAAGGATGCACCAAGTAAAATCAACTAAAATTCAACCAAGAAAAAATAGCACTCTATTCCTCAGAGATTCTTCCACCCTCTGATTTGCATATATAAGGAAGAAAAAATATCGCAAATTTCAAAGCTTTGCAGAACTCCTGGAATACCAAACGGTAGAGACATACATGATACATCATTTCACCATTTTCAAATCAGGCTGGATTCAAATCATTTGTGGGGCCCGTAACAACATAATAATGTTAAATCAAAAATTTAACAAGTTATTGATGTATTAAGTAGAAGGAAAGGTAACAATATAGAGACCAGAACACAAAGACAAAAGTAAATGCTTTCAATTGCGAATCAAAGTGTTGTGAAATACGATCTTTTGGAATTGCAAAGACACAAGGACAATCAGAGAAAGAGAAAGAAAACAACAGATGGTGAGAGAAAGGGGAATGCTTGCGAGAGAATGCCAAGGGCAATAAATCAAAGAAATCGAAAATAAATAACAGAAAATGAGGAGGGAATTAGGACAGATGAAACTAAACATCACTCAAGGTCTTCTCAAAGTAACATCTCTTAACAGCAAGTGAATCTGCCACAGCAAACTGAGACCTCAATACCAGCTTGTAGGAGCAGATGAATTTCATCAAAGCAAAGATAAGAAATAAAAAAAGAAATCTGTTGTTGATAAATGTAAACAGTAAATAAATATGTACATCAGATTGTTAGCTTCACATTGTGTCCTGTACTTAATTTCATACATCTGTATGCATCATATACAGTAATACTTCTGATGTACGGTATATATCAGAAAAACTTTATTGAAACATTCGTCAAATGCTCTGGCAGCTGATTACTTTGCAGATTTAGATACTTCCTTGACATGATCCATGTACAGTGGCCAAGATCAGCACCAGTTTCTGGGTTATTCAATGACAATTTAAGCAGATAAAAGATCTGGAATTGATTCCAAGGACTAAAACGTACATATGGTATTTTTTTTATGTACTCTCAGCACCAGGTCCAACGAGTATGCAAATGAAGGAGGTCATATATAAGCCGAGGAAACAAACAAACAAACATAAAAAAAAAAGAACCTGCACAGTTTAAAAAAAAAAATCCAAGATGAATGAAACCAACTAACTTCATAATGATGGAAGTTAGTTGATGAAATAGCGTGATGATGTACAGGGGTAAAGTCTCTTCTCAGTTTCAGCCAATATTACAAAACTGATGGGGTGTAAATGGAGACCAATGCAAAACATATTGAAAGAGTAATCCTAGAGTTTCTCAAGGAAAGGGAAATGGGATGTTCTTCAGTGGCCAAGTCAGACAACTGATCTCAAACCGACAGAGTATATACGCTTCACTGAAGGCTGAGATAACCACAAACATGCAGCACACAAAGGTGCCTGCAATAAAGCCCCGGCAGAGCATCCCAAGGGAAGAAAGAGAATTTAGTGATGTCCGTGGTTTATAGTCTAAAGGGAGTCATTTTCTGCAAAGGATTTTTAGCAAACCATTCAAATGCTCATAATAATTATATTTAAAATGTCCTCTTAAAATGTTGAACTATAAGGTGGCTGAAATGTCTTAACAGTTAATGCAGTGATTTTATTAAAACACTTGAATTAATGCTGAAAGTCACATTTTGATTGTTTGATTTAAATCCACTGTGGCAATGTACAGGCACAAACATCGTTGTTCAAAAATGTGTGGACCTAATGGTACATTGCGTAATGCTGTTATGCCAAACCTGTTAACAACAGTAATCTGTTTACAGAGCAAACAGATACAGATACTGCATGTATGCCCACCTGTTGCATTAAAGTCAGGTAACCATTCCTGTTAGAAACATCTACTTTTTGAAGAACAGGTCTATTGAAAAATAGGATTTCACCTTTGCAGTTTGAACTAGTGTGCCATGTGAGCTACTCTGTTAGAACATATTCATGTTTTTTCCACTCGTTTTTCTTATTGAAAAACAAAAAAACAGTGACTCAGTGAACATAGTTGGTTGCTGAAGGCTATAACTAGTTTGAACTTGGCAATCTCAGGTAAGTTCATGAGTGTAGTAAGAGTATTATGATGCATTACACTGAATTATGGGATAAAGAATGGATGTATAAGGATTTTAGAAACCATTTACCCACGTAAACACAGCCTTTCTATTTAATTGCATACTTCTTATGAAGTGCATTAGCATGACTGCTTGCCTACCATTTACCGCTCTTTTCATAAACTTGATTTAATGGAGAACTGGGTATTTTTGAGGTTAAATAAATGAACATGCAAGCGACGCATTTAAGAAACGTATACAGCTTATGTTAATGCCACTTGCAAAGCTTGGGGTTCAGTAATGAAGTGGGTTTTAGACTCTACATCTTCACATTAGCTATCACTAGAAAAGCAGAGGCATTGTTTCTTGGTCTGAGAGTGCAGCTTGGATTTCTGTAGGCGGTGGCATCGACTCATCATGGGAATCAACATAAGTCCACTGACAGTCCCTCTGTTGCTGATTCAGCAGCAATTTAAAATTCTCACATTGTCTTTACTCATCCTGTTTTTTCCTCTTTCTCTGTCACTGACTTTTCTTTTGTAGCACCTCTCATCGGTTGCTTTCCATTTCTTTTTCTAGCCCGATTGTTTCCTTTTCTCTACACTTATTATCTGTACCTTTTTCCCCACTATAGAGCCCTTAGTGGTCTTCTCTGTCTCGCCTTTCCTCTGCCCTCTTCTTCTCTCTAAATCCTAACCTAGTGCCTGCAAAGGAATAAGAGACCAGGTGTCGAAAGCTGGCCGGCTGAATCACTCTTTTCATCGTTGTCACTCTGGTATTGTGTGCTTTAGCTCACCCACAGGCACAGACGGCTCAGGAGGAAGAGAATGAGGAGGCGAAGGGGAGGAGATGAGAAATTGATCTACTCTTTGTCAGTTTCTTGTTTACACTTGTGTGTCTTTTCCCAGAAATGTTCGGTCTGGTCCTGCCAGGTTCAGTCTTTTTTATCCTACTTCTACTTATGTGTTGCTACATTATGCCTGTTACTTGTGGATTTAAAGGAGCTACACAAATACCAGCTTGATTTAAACATATCCTTCCATGATACTTTGTAGCGAATTAACTTAAGTATAAAATGTAAAGTTTTAGTATTGTCATCAAAGGCAGGTAATTTCTCTTGGAATGGGATTGCTTAAGTATCTGTATCAGTTATGACTTTGTGCAACTCCTCCTCCTCCTACACCTTGCAGTCCAAGTCTTTACATGACCGTAATAGTTAATTTTTTACACCTGGGGGCTTATCCGGGATACCATTAGCAGTTAAGCTCACCCAGAGACTCTTGCATTGCCATTCTAATGCCAGTGGGATTTACAGAGGAGTATAAGACACTGTTAAACTGCAGCAGGATGGATTCAATTGACAGATCAACAACAGACCACACTGATGCACAGTGGCTAGAATGGCTTTCTTATAACACATACAAAGGTATACCTAGAAAAAAAGCGGCTCCCTCCTGCGTTTAGAATAGGGTTTATTGTTTTCAATTCTTACAAACATGCTTGATATTTTGAGCTATTTAACTTGTCCACATCAACCCAGACACCAGCAGTCTAATGCTACCAGCTTTGAAGGCTTCTATATTGTTCCCCTCTGTCGCATATACTCTGTCATTACTTTGTACATGTCACAACTGGTTTGAAAGTCAAAAATTCACATTTAGGATATATTTTGTAAAGTAACTGAAGTCGAAGTCTCCTCTTTTGTTTTTTGAACAACCTTTGTAGCATGGCATCTCTTTCTTCAATGAAAATGTAGGTACATGTTTGACTGAAACTTTATCAACA
>VURO01018922.1:50497-73005 GCA_015108175.1 Pelvicachromis taeniatus | reverse complement strand
GTGTAAAAGCGAAGCTCTCGATTTACCGGTCGATCTACATCTCTACCCTCACCTATGGTCACGAGCTGTGGGTAGTGACCGAAAGAACGAGATCGCGGATACAAGCGGCGGAAATGGGCTTCCTCCGAAGGGTGGCTGGACTCTCCCTTAGGGATAGGGTGAGAAGTTCGGGCATCCGGGAGGAGCTCAGAGTAGAGCCGCTACTCCTCCGCATCGAAAGGAGCCAGTTAAGGTGGTTCGGGCATCTGATAAGGATGCCTCCTGGACACCTCCTGGGTGAGGTGTTCCGGGCATGTTCCACCGGGAGGAGGCCCGGGGCAGACCCAGGACACGCTGGAGAGATTATATCTCTCGGCTGGCCTGGGAACGTCTTGGTGTTCCCCCGGATGAGCTGGAGGAGGTGGCTGGGGATAGGGAGGTTTGGGCTTCTCTGCTTGGGCTGCTGCTGGATGAATGGATGGATGGAGTTGTTTGTTCCTCTTGCTGGATCTGTTGTGTTAAATATTAGCTAATCCTTTTGCTCATTTTGACGTCGCCTACACTCACAAAAATATGTATGCCCAAAATGCTGACTTTAAATCATTTGATGACATGTAAAGTTTCCATATAATTTTGCTATGTATGTCCAATGTAAAATGTTACATTTAATGTAATCTGGTCAAATCAAATTTACTTCATTGGTATACATAAAGTTTATACACAGCATTTTTTTCCTTAACAACTTATTTTAATAAATTAATATTTTAGGTCATATGTCTTTTATATAGCTTTGTGTTTGTGAAGGCAAATAATCTGAGGGCCAAGTAGAAAATAAAAAAAATTGATTCCGAGGTGTGACACTTTTATGTGTGTGGGCGTGAGTGTGTGTGGGTGGTTGGTTCGTTTGGGGTGCAGATGGGGGGGGATTGACTGCTGAGCAAAATATGACAGTTGTGCTGAGTGTACCTGTTGTGCGGTTTGGCCCTGGTAGTTTACCACACGTGGGCAAAACAACTATCAGCCAGCACGACGCTTCCGCCTTCCTTCAAAGCAGACCCACAGAAAAGGCTTACGGTGCCATTTTTCTTCTTCTTACTGCAATACTGCAAACTATGTTCTGCATTTTGATTCTATTAGAGTTTTTGAGGAGAGTTACCATTTAGCACAACACATTTTCTTGAAAATTTCTTTTCAGCTACTACTATAAAAGCATTTTTGTATTAAATCAAATCACTTTTTTATTGTCACATCTCATAGGCTGGTACACTGGTACAGCACATGCAAGTGAAAGTCTTGTGTTCAAGCTTCACAAGCAACAATGGTGTGCAAAATACAAGAAACATGAGAAACAAGCAAAATATAAGAATAGGAATATGAGAATTATATTAATAAATATATGTACAAATATAAGAATGTATGCACATTACTAAATATGTATACCAAATATACGTATAGACATATGTATATATGTTTGTGTGCCTGTATATACATATATATAAAATTAAATATACAGAGGTCAGCAGTATGAATATTGTGCAAAAGAAATGGCATATATGTACAATATGGAGTGCATAAATGTCGTAGTTCCAGTAAATGAAAGTGAGGTGTCTATGGACCAGGACCAGATGCTACAGTACCTCCTGCCTGACGGACCATGCTTTTTTGGAAAAGGTGAAAAATTTGTCAGACACTGACAAAAAAGTTTTAACAGGTAAAGGTGTGCAACTGGTAGCGCAGCACATTCAGGTGGGAGGGCATCAACATGGGTTGGTACATGGGTCAAAAGGTAAATGTCAGTTGTAAGTAAACCTAAATGTGAACTGTAAATGGAAACTTAAGGCGGAACACATGATGTAAAATAAAACAAATAGGAAATTGCTCCCAATTGTAAATGGACTCTGAGAACCAGTCATTTTTAATCATTTTCGAAAGCACAGAACTTAGATGATGTTGTTTCCTTACCTCCGGGCTCCGGGAAACCAATGGAAATGATCTATTCATTATTTCCAGCAGGAAGAATATCTTCCCGACTGAGAACAGAATAGGTCAGAGCTCTGAGAGGGAGATTGGATCTAAATTGCTCCAATCTTGGCGTTAGATAAAGGCATAGGCACCCGCTGCTGTGCTGCGCAGCTCCACATCTCCACACAATCACAGGAGGCAGTAATCAGAAGTCCACAGGTTCGCTCATCATTATTTAGGCTTTTAAAATGTGGCCCTTTTGGCATGTCTTCCACCCCAAAAACGGCAGTGGAGCCCTCCAGAGCCTCTTAATCAGCCATGGGCGTTGTTGAGGTTAATCTGTATTGTTTGTGGCGGTGAGAGAGGAAGGGTCTCTCTCAGTCCCCCTACTACATGCGCTGATAGCTGCTTGCTAACAGGCAACAAACATCCCATGGCACGTCTTGTTTACGTAGCCTTGCAGTGGGACTCCGTTTGCTGCGCTCATGTCATGGATTCTGAGATAACCTCTCTCCAAAGTGGAGCTTAATTGCTTGCCCCCTGTGTTAGCAGATGACAGGAGTAGGAGGGAAAAGCTGTAAAATCTCTCACGAGTCTAACTAGCACTGATACAACCGTAATGCAACAAATTGTGCTGAAATGATACAAGGGATGCTAACTGATGTTGACTAAGCAAGATCAGACTGGTGGATTTTGGAAGCTTCTTCCCCTGGACCTTCACATTTTATACAAACTTTAGCTTTTGTCGCTATAAAAACCATTCAAGGAGTCACTTTTTAAGGGGCTATAAATAATGTGGGTGGTGCTGATCCCCAACCACATGCCACATAGCTTTAAAGTAAAAGTACCAGACAGCTATTGTTTCCAGTAACATAAAGGGGCCGAGGTAAAGTCAACCTCAGGAAGATATTAGAGGTGGATTTAATGTTCCCCAATGTACAGCTTGTTTAACTTTTACTGCTGCAGAAAAGTCGAGCTGGATGCCCAGTCAGATTTAATAAGTTGTGTAAAAATGTGTCTGTTACATTAACTCTAAATTTTCAACAAGCTGTAAAAATGTCATTTATGCTCACTGCAGGTATAAAGGAATAAACTCGAATCACACAGCAAACTTAAAGCATTTGGCTGATGCAATCACCCCACTCCCCACACACACACACACACACACACACACATTTCAGTTCGACTGAACTGTAATTGTCATGGTCCCTGTGCCTCGAGTGCCAACTTGTCCTTTTTTTCTCTGCCTCTCCATTCCAGCTGCTTCAGCATTCACTTCTCTCCACTCTTTCAGTGCAGCATCAACGTCGAAGCAGATTTTGAATGTTTTGCTCTTGTATTCAGTTATTCCTTAACTTCCCTGCTCATCTCCTTCTTGTCTTACTGTGCCAAAAACCAGCCTACGTTTTTAGTATCTGACTAACCATGCGACTATTTGCAAGAAAAAAGAAAAGGGTCTGCAAGTGCTAGGTTTTAAAACCCGACAATAATTTTCATTTATTATTTATCAAGGACTTGGTTCAGTGCCGTACAATTCCAGCAACAAAAAGAACTGAAGATTAAGCTAAAAAGTGAATATCCAAAAGCCTGTGTAAAGTAACACCTCTGAGGCATGATATCTTTTCATAAAAATAGAGATGTAGATTCCAATGTGTCAGTCCCACTTGGAGGGGCAATTATTTATGCAGCAGTATAAGTAAAGTTAAATTGAAGCACTTTAATATTAGCTTCTCAAATCATACTTACAGTCCACACCAGGGTTCAGCAGACAGTAAAATGCAAGCAATGCTGAATTCAGTGACATTCAGTGACATCTGCCCCATTTTGAAATCAATGTAAAATGAAATCACCAGTGATTTTTTTTTCCTTGTCTTAGTGGTGAGCTACATTTCTGCAAACTGTGCAGTTAGTAAAGTTACTGGAATATATATATATATATATATATATATATATATATATACATACATAAAATCTGACATGTTTTAAGGTATTGTGCAGATGTCATAGGTTCATCCATCAATATATGAAAAAATTGATGGATGATGAATGGATGGATGGATGACGGACGGACGGACAGACGGATGGATGGATGGATGGACGAACAAACAGATGGACGGATGGATGGATGGACGGATGGCCGGATGGACGAATGGATGGATGGACGGATGGACGGATGGATGGGTCATACATTCTACAAATCCTTTATTATAAAGTAGTTAAGAAAATGGATGTCTGGATATTACTGATATCCAGTTACGTGCAAAATCACTGGTAAACAAATAGCACTTCTATAAATATATGTTTACCAATATATGGTAAAAGTATATGGATGAACATCAAACTTGTCACAGTTGTTATGAGTTTGTTATGAACGTGGTTTGATCTGTGCCTTCACATAGGGGCTCCCCCTTATTCATATATCGGTTTGAGAGAAACTCTGTCCAAGCTTTGTCAGTTGAAATCTCAACAGAAAACTTGTCCAAGGCTGTTATGAATTAGACATGGCTTGATCTCTCCCCCACCCCAGGCCCTGTCTTCACATAGGGCACCACTTTATCAGGGCATCCGGCTTCTTTCTAGCTTGTTTTACAATCTCACACTGCCCAAGAAAATCTCACACCTGCTGAGAGGAAGCTTCAAAGTCAGTACTTCAAAAAAAGTTATGATAAAGACACGTGTCAGGCTTAAAAACAAGCTTGTTTCACTTCACACCATCACATAGTTCATGCGTTTAATTTTATCAGAAGCACAAACATTTGACTCTTCCTTTTGTTCTTCTTTCAGCTGCTCCTTTCAGGGGTGACCACAGCCTATCGTATTCTCCATCTCACCCTGTCCCTAGGACTATCCTCTGTCACACCAACCCTGTGCCTCTCCTTCTTCATTAGGTTAACGTATGATTGTTGTCTTTTCCTCATGCTTTCATTGTAGTTACTACAGCTCTGCACATCACCCTCATTCTGGAAAATCGGTACCGGACTATGAGAGGTATTTGATGTGACAGTGGGTCCAACAGTGGGTGCAGCCACCTCCTAATCTGACAAAACATTGACATGAGCTGAATTTGTTTCTTCCAGATAAATTTTTTTGTCAAACACTTACTTCATGGGATCATAGATGTTTCCCCAAAGTAAAAGAGAGAGCAAGACGGAAAGAGTGAGACAGATAATCATTTACAAGTTGACATAACAGGGATGGCATGAATTATACATAAATATTAATCACTCCTGACTCAGAGGGTGCATCATACACAATACTCTACAACAAAAACAGGTGTGTCATAATACTGATAAATCTTCTTTTTCTTCTTTCAGTTGCTCCCTTTGGGGGTCTCCACTGTGGATCATCTGCCTCCATCTCACCTTATTTCCAACCATTTGCATGTCCTCTTACATCCATGACATCTTCTCTGTGGTCTTCCTCATTTCCTCAAGCCTGGCTCCTCCATCTTCAGCATCCAACACTTCTCTCTATCCGCTCCACCCTGTCCACACTCTGTTCTTCACTTCTATTGTGCACTGTCCGTTGCTTTGGATTGCTACTACTACTACCTCTGCTCCTTGCATGTTCACTTTTCCACCTGTCTCACTCTCTTTCACAAAGTAAATATGAACCCAGCGACTGGAAAGACTTTAACAGCTTATTTACAGGAAACTTGAAAATCCCAGAATCAAGATCTCTGAACAGGTGAGGGAACAGGTAAGCCGTTTCCTTACAGGAGCTTTGCAGGGATTTCTGCTGAAGTGGATAGGACAAGTTGCAGTCAGCCAAGTTATAGTTTCACGTCATTTTGAATCTTGGTCGCTTGTGTTTTGTCTTTCTTTACCAGGCTGGAGGCCAAAGAAATCCAGAGAGAGCTTAAAGGTGAGCGGGGAGAGTGGCCAAGCAGGTTAGAAACTGGTGGGTATTTTCTTCCTTGGCAGGTGGTGACTGGCTTGAGTGCAGGTGAGGTGAGTTTGCAGGATGCAACGAGATTCAGGGCTTTTCCATTTGTCTTCACACCTGGCTATTCAGTTCCAGAAAAACAAGAGAGCAACGTCAGGCATTTCATGGAGCAAGGAGCAGAGAGAAAACACTAGAGAGCCTCATTACCACCACTGAGGAGGCAACAATCTGGCAGTGTGGAAGCTTGCGCCGGTCTTTAAATATTGCATGTGTGATGAGTTGATGAGAAACAGGTGCAACGGTCAGCATGCCAGGAAACTGGAAAGCCTACTGGTCCACCTGAGAGGTGACAGAGAGAGAAGAATGAAAAGAAAATAAACCCAGGCCTGCCAGGGCCATAACAGACTCACATGATTGTGTTTTTTTTTTACCGTTAAATCATTAAACAACAGCCATGCTCAGTTTAGGAGTCCAGCCCAGCAGGTTAGCATGAATGGTTATCTGTCTCTCTGAGTTAGTCCACCTGCGACCTGTGCAGGGCATAGGCAGCATGCTGCCTGTTGTTCGATAACAGCTGACATACTGTAAGTTCCTGCCCAACCGCATCCCTGAATTGGAAAAATTATGGCTGGCTGGCTGGCTGGCTGGCTGGCTGGCTGGCTGGCTGGCTGGATGGATGGATGGATGGATGGATGGATGGATGGATGGGTTTGAGGTGGTGGCTACCGAACAGTGATTGTGGAACATAATTGTCCTGAGCGTAGTAATCAATAGCATTTAAAATCACAGCCTTTTATAGGCATGAAAGTTTACATGAGGGATTAACGTTCAATAACATCGCCCAATTCAAAAGAGTTTGGTCCTTTTGTGAACTGTAAAGAAGAGAAGAAAACAAAATCTAAATACAGTGCTCATTGATTTGAGATCTTATATGTTCAACAGACCATATAAAGCATATCAAATGTTTAAACAGAGAAAATGTTCGCTCATTTTGGGTTTGACAACAACAGCATGTCTTTTTGGACAGGACCATGTATGTAGTGTCCCCTCTTCTTTTAACAGCAGGTGAGTAAATGTCTGTGAACTGAAGAGACCAGTAGCTGGACTTGATTTGATTTTTATCTGATATGAGATTCTCAACAGTTCTGGGTCTTCTTTTGTGTACTTTTAGATTCAAGATTCACCAAATGTTTTAACCTGGTCAAAGGTCTGGACTTGGTAGTATCCCAGTTCAGTACCATGACTCTCCAAAAAAAAGCTACGCTGTGCTGTTGTAATAGATGTAACATGTGGTTCAGCATATTCAAGGATTTGTGGATGGCATAGTGAACTACGTTCAGAGACAATGAGTTATGCATGTGTTTGAGAGCCCATGCAGAGATTTCCATGACAGACTCGTTTTTAATGCAGTGCTGTCTGATCACAAATCAAAGATCACAGGTACCCAATATTGATTTTTGTCCTTATCTAGTCGCCAGATTCTCTGAATCTTTTGCTGATATTACATAATATAGATGACAAGATAGTCTTTGCAGTCTTTGCAGTTATACCTGGAAGAACATTACTCTGAAAAAGTTCCATGAATTGTTCCGTTTATCTGTTTATAGTAAAGATTTAAATGTTTGTCTGTCTGTCTGTTTGTTTCAGATTTCTTTAGTAGGCTTCTGTCCATCTTTATTGTAGAGTCCAGTTGGGTGTAGTTTGGATGACTCAGACCCTACATAGATATTATTGCAGGGTCTTTAAAATAGGAACCTTGAGGCAACTGTTTTTGTGATTCTGCACTATGTAATAGCATTCAATTGAATATTTACTTCTGAGAAACTCTACTTTGATAAGATTCACTTTTTAATGCTCAGTTGTGTTACAGATCTGTTGCTAATTAATCTAATTAGTTGCGAAATGTTCTTCCAGCTGTTATTATCACTTATTTCCAGCTTATTGTTGCCCATGTCCCAACTTTTTTTTAAATGTGTTGCTGCCATAAATTTAAAATAAGCTAATATTTTTAAATGTGTCAGTTTAAACATTTCATATATTTTCTATGTTTGACTTTGTATAAAATGTGAATCTATAAGATTTGGAAATTACTACATTACTGATATTCAGTAATATATTATATATTATTATATAATATTACTATTATCAGTTTTTGGAATTGGGGTTATTTTAATATTGCCACAGTCATTAAGAAGAGTGATATATGTGTATTATAACTATAACTATAATTATACATAGGAAATATGGTATATTAGCATATACAAAAAAACAGCTGCATTTATTTATTTGTTATTTATAAACTATAAAATTTACTTTTTGTATAAAAAAATAAAATTTCATAAAGAAAATATTGTTTTAAAAGAATCACAAGCAGTATTTTGAGTTGACAGCTGCTTTTTGATATAGTAATTGCCCATGACCTGAATGTTGACGCAATGCCTCATCTATAAATGAAATCTCAACAGAAAAGATGCACAACAGTTCCTACAGGTCTAAAGTTCCTAGCAATGTTTAAAAAGCAAGCCATAATAACAGCATAACAGGGAAATGCATGGGAGCGATTCCATATGCTCAGTTTCTGACACACCTTCAAAGTGTTGTCCCAGGGTAAAACTTGCTTAAGCGCTGAGCTTATTTCTTTTAGTTTATGTGAAAGGCTAGGAAATACATTATGTAGATTATTGTCCTCACAGAGGTAGAAGTCCCAAAGACTTTGTGTGTTTTCAATTAATGAAGCAAATGTGGCGTTATTTATGTCTTTGGAGCCACAGTAGCTATCAGTGCTCAGATTTTCTTCTTATTATTCTCTTGTTGCTGCCAG
This sequence comes from Pelvicachromis taeniatus, assembly GCA_015108175.1. NCBI lineage: Eukaryota > Metazoa > Chordata > Actinopteri > Cichliformes > Cichlidae > Pelvicachromis > Pelvicachromis taeniatus. Next base: position 64,358 of record VURO01018922.1, on the reverse strand, counting down.
GGAAGTAAACTGCCTCATTTATTGTGAGGCACATGATTTGGGGCTTTAGAGCAAAAACATTAATGAACGCAATATTGCATGAGTCACTATTCTGTCTTTTGCACAACAGTTGGATGCAGAAAAGTTTTGTTTTGGAGAAGAAGAAAAAAAAAAAAGGCACAAGAATGCAGTTTATTGTCCAGAAATCTAAATGTAAATGTTTCTATCTCTGTGAATGGAATGAAACCAGAGCGTGCACACAGCATTCACAATTAATCAAACATAATGATGTTTTTTTAAAGAATCATCAAAACCAAAATTAACTTGCGTGCATTGCTAATGCAGGTACTACAGTGTAAGTTCGCTATGAGCTCATTTATTGAATGTCATTAGCTTACTATGTTCACTTCCCCATGCAAATAGAGCGCATTAATCATTGGCTGTATTTTGCATAAAGGAACAACCCAGTGCAGACTGTTGCCTGCTATAGGTAACATGGGAAATAAGGTGTTGGAAGATCTCACTGGAACTCTGTAAGCCTCTTTTAATCTCTGCTTAAATTGATCAAGTGTCAGACATTTACGGAGGGCCTCGAGGTTTCCCACAGAAAGTTCTTCCTGGAGATCAATGAAACATAGGTGCCATATTTTGACAAATGTGTTCAGCAGTCGTCTAGAACTTTCTATATACCCATTAAAATAAAGCTCAGTGAACCTCCACATATGCAATTATTAGCATAATCAACTCATTGAAGATGGTAATTACATCTGTTTTTAACACAGTTGTTCACACTATGATATAATGACTAATTAGAACTATTACTTTTAAAGTGAGCAGCAGGCCTCCTACGGGACTCTTCAAGTTGATAGGAGTAGAGTCCATTTCTCTCTAACCCTCTTTAGTTGCAATTAAAATATTGCCTTTGATTACATCAACATATTCAGTCATACTCCCTTGGTGTGCAGTGTCATATAGTTACTACGTCCAAGCATATGCATGCGATGTTTATTTGATATTCAATACCAGGCAAAGTTAATTAATCTGTAGCTGAGGTGTTAAATGACACAAACTGAAATGTGAAAATGTTTAATGGAGATTAAATCCACCCCTCGGGCAGTCGTTGTGACACAGGTTTACAGCAGCACTGCACAGCTGGGATTGCTTTTTCTTTAGCTGTGGCACAATGACTGGCTGAAGCAAAGCAGCAGTAGTTAAGTAATCTTCCCAAAAATGTTGCTTTGCCAAGTTCTGTTAGGTGCAGGTGCCAGAGTGTATGGTGCATAGGTGGGACAAGAGCGGCAAACAGGTGGGAGTTTAATCAGATGGAAAAATGAAAGCAGTTTGTTTGTATTTGGGCTGAGAGTGTGGTTTAGGCACCAGTTGTTCTGCTTGTTCAGTGAATAAATAAATAAATGTTCTTCTTGGATTTTTTTTGTTCTCACTTTTTATTGTTCAGATTACCATAAACCTAACAGGTACTGCAGCCTGTTCTCCTTCCTAGTGTATCATCACCTCATAGATATGTACAAGGTGACTGTTGATGTCTCTGGTGCATGGCAGTAGTAAGACAGCGCTTTCATTTCATAGGAGCACTTGTAAAATATCCTGTAGCACCACATTTAAATGCATTTTAAAAGATGTATTTTTAACATGCAGGGTTGTTGTTATTAATTTCTTTTTTTGTGTTGCTTGGCTCACAGACAGACCATGGGTCTGTCTTACAACCTTCTGAGTTAAAACCTTCTGTCTTACTCCACAACCACGCCAACCTTACAAAGATGCCCTAAGCACCTCTTAAAAGGAGACAGATTGTTCTCATTTCCAGTTCCAGATTTTTATTTTTGGACTCTACTAGAGTTGCTTTATGTTGTTCACAGTTTTTAAAAATACAGTGCTTAGATATCATATACTGGGCCTTGGGCAGCAACTCTGTTCATGCACTGTATGAAACAAGACATGTCTGCGACTTTTGCCATGCTTCATTCAAACCAACTTTTTCCCAGTTGTCATGTCAGGCTCTGAGTCAAGTTTATTTAATTTATTAACACAGAAGGGGGAGTAGGTCTCCACAGAAGGGGAGTGAGTTATGGTGTTGGGCCGGGGTAGGCTCCTCATTTCTTAAGCTGTGAGAGTTTAATTCAACAAATGGTTTCCAGAGAGGGAGAGGCTCCAAAGACAAGAAGCTAAGAAAAACATAACATAACTAAGCCTGAATTAGTTAGTAATAAATGTAAATGTAACAATTTGACAAGAAGTAGGTGCAAAAGCTGGACCTTTCATGTGCAGGAGCATGACTCCTGCCTGATGTACCTTTAGACGTTCCTCACAAGGTTGGCAGGTCTTGCACAAATGCACATATTTATATTTTTGACATCATGCAGATCCAGGAGGTGAAAAAACTAAACCAAAGTGAGCATTCAGTGCAGTCTCAAGCTCAAGGTCTTGGCTTATAGAAATTACTTGCGCATAAAGCTAACCACAATTGAGAGGAGCATACGCTATTGTAAAAGTAAGTAACCATACAACACCATTAAGCTACCGACCATTTACCTGCCTCTGCACAGGGAAGCAACATAGTTGAGCCCTACATGAGTGCAGCTCAGAAAGTCATTAGAAAGTAACATCAGAGGTCCAAAGCACCAACTCCAGGTTCATAAAGCTCAACATTTGGACTAGATCACACATATAAATCGGAGCACCACCTGGAATAACTACAAGAAAGAATCACAAATCAATGCCCCACACATGGACACTGCAGTGCTAATTACGTTCATCGGGAACTCACTGGAACTGTGAAAGACAACACTGGAGGCCAAATCTAAGGCAATCCCACTTGACTATATCAAGACGATGCATGGGTCCTGATTATAGCTGATGAGGACCAGAAGACCACAGTTGTGATAGATGTGTCTTCATGTATTTTATTTGATTTATATTAGGAACAATAAGTTAAAGTTAAATAAAGGTCACTGCAACTGCGACAGAAAGCCCTTCTTTCATTCCATATTTTTCCCCCTGGTTGTTCATCCACGATCAGTGGGGAACATCCCACATTTTGAAAACTGCAGGTTTCTACACACCCAACATTTTCTGCTGTTGTTGATGCATTTTCAAATTGTTTAGAAGGCAAGGGAGGGGAATCATCTGTCTTTGACTGTGAAACAGTCCCAGCAGTTCATGTAAAAACAAGAAAATGGCCATTTTTCACATTTGACAGCTGACTAGTTTTAAATATTGCAGGTAGAAATGGAATAAGGACCAGTCGCAGTAAACAAAGATTTGCCTAAGGAACAATGAACAACGTATCTTGGCATGGTAACTGCTTGTTTAATTGCTCACTCAGTAGGCATGGAATCACATTATATTTGCACATAGTATGAGAAAACAATGCTGCCTGGCTTTTTTTTAGTGTCATAAACAGACACTCTGTGAAAGCAGCTGTTCAACAACTGTTTGGTGACCCCCAAATTCTCAATTAAATAAACACTTACTGCTACCACCAGCTGCTACCAAATCAACCACAACCGAAATATTACAGGTTAAACTAAAATTATGTACCCATTGACAGAAATATCTACAGAAATTGTAGTTGATTTAAAGCCTTGGATTAATAAACTCGAGAGAACAAGCACATAGTCTTCTTTGGGGTGTATTGACATTTTAAGTGCGCTGCCACCAGTTTTGTTTTTGGTGCCTATGTATCAAAAATGGTCTAATTCGCTAATACACCAATTAAGTTTTTGCTTCCAGCAATGCTAGAATGTCTTGAAAATCAATCCCGATGCACAGTCTGGCCAGTGAACATTGCATGAATTTAAGTTCTGGAGATTGTTTGATCCAATTCACTGCAGGTTGTTTGATGTAAATCCATTCGGCTGAAATGGCGAGGTAAACACACTCTTTCCCCAAGGTTGTGAGGAAGCAAACCAGAACTCGATGATGCCTGAAAGCATTTCTCCATTAAAACCCGCCTTTTTCCTACTTAGTCCATTGCCACCTTGGAAAATTACATGCTTGTTCAGAAGTGATTTAACCACCAGTGAGTGGAAATAGTGGCTTTTTACTGAGTTACCTCTCACTGCCCGAGTGGGTCAAAAGAGCTCTAGCAAATGGGGAAAAAAAAGAAAAGAAAAATCTCCAACAGAATACAGAAACTCACAAATCTGATATGATCTGCCATCTTGTACTCTAGTGTGCAGCGTGGGGCTGTCCAATTGATACTGCCATCATGAGAGACTCAGAAATAGACAGGATTAGTTAATAACCATGCACAGACAATTTTGGTTGAATGGCTCACTCCCTCTAGACTCAATTGAAAAGAGAAAAAAAAAAGAACTCTATTAACAGTCAATGCGATGTACAAAATAGTCATACCAATCTTTATCTTCTTTTCTGCCCTGACTGGTGTAAGTCATTCCTAAACAGCATTGCTGCTTCCTGGAACTGTGTTTTGCGGATAATCAAAAGCCCCACAGTGCAGCACCTGCATCGCTGCAGATGTAATTTTGTAATCTGTGATTTAGTTGTTTTGAACACTGGTGTGTACTTTAATCATGGTCCTTTATGTGAACCTTTATAATGAGAATCCATACGTGGGTGCATGTACACTTTCATGTTATACGTATCATTGGTTATCCTTTGTCTTTGCATTCAATGCATATTCTTTTTTTTTCTTTTTCCCCTGAAATGTGTTTCAAAATAAATTCTAGCTTGTACCTTATCCCCATTGATCTTCTTTTCAGCACTGGTGGGTAGACTTGTTAGCCTTGTTGTCTGAGATGATTTGCTTTTCGTACCTTCCCTGTATATCAAAGTACTTCTTTGCTTTCTGTTTGTCTTAGCAGGCTCATCCTTAAGGATGTTGAGTATTGATCTGTTGTCTGATCTTTCATGGAGCGTGCTCAATTCCAGACTGATGGACTCCTGTTGTATTCCCTGGGACCAAGCTGAAAGGGAACAGGCGCTGTTTTAGAAAATGCTTTGAAATGCAAGAGTTAGTAAATGCTTAACGGTTTGCTTACTGCATTAATGACCAGATTGTTCTCAAAGCAGTCCAACAGAAATAAAAAGTGTTATTTTTGCACTGTAGTAGGGAGATCAAACAAATTGTTCAAGACAGATGACATGTAAAGGTTACCACAACTGTCATTACATTACATGGAGCCCACACAGTTGCAGTCAGAGAGAGTGTGGGCTTCTGAATTGTCTAAATTGGGGTTGTGAAGAGCACTTGGCTGCTTTGACATTCTGATGTAATAAAGGATCTGGTGTGGTGATTATAACCCCGTCCTGAAAAGCTTTCCATGGATTTCTGAGGAGAGAAGTGTACGTTTTCACTGTTTGATGATTCATGTAATTTCCGTTAACTGCTGTTCTGTCACTTGCTCTTTGCTCAGCCAGTTCTCAATATGTTGAGGGGGCGCAACCCTGTCGAGGTGATAAGCACCCGTCATCTTAGCACCAACAGCTTTTTAACCATCTTATATCGTTCATAGTTCAGACTATACTCAATTCAGTACATTTAATTAAATATGTATGCAGATAGTGTCCAATTCTTATCTATTTCAAGTATAAATAATTGCATCTTGCTCTGCATTTTAGCCAAAGCCTTAATATAATTTAAAGCCTTTTACAATCCCATTAAGCTTTCTGGAAGATTCAGAATATAATCTTGTTATGAAAAGAACAGATCATACAGCGAGATCATGCCAACTCCAAAAAGGTAAAGGGTGAGTCCTTATGACAGTGAAGGATAAATAAGAGGCCACAGCATTGCTTCAGTGAAGCCCTACTTTGAGCTTGCACAACATGCCATCACGCCTGCATTCACAGTGTAAATATGTTGTTAGGTAGATGCAATGTTTATTATGTTCCCAAATTTTAATTTGGCATCTGATCAAGGTTACATTGAGCAAATAACAAACAGAAATGATAAATGGCACGCACACCGTGGTGCCACAACAGGAGGCCTGCAGAGTGAAGGCCATTGATCCTTTTCTTTTGCTGTCTGCTTTTTTCCCCCAGCCCAGCACCTGTCCCTTTTTGGTATGGATGCACACCATTATTCTGGTTTATATTTGCTAAATGGCATTAAACACAGCGAAAAGCTGAGGCATATTAGCATGTCAGCAGTTTGGGCATGTCCTCAGCTAAAAATGCCTATATGGTGCTGAAAGAGTTAATTGATTAACAAAGTTATTAACAGTTATCGTGGGGCTGTGATGAATGTGCAAAACAAATTTTGTGGTGATGAATTATAAAGCCACTGACACATACAGTACCATGCAGAAGTCTTTAACATGGCATCATTTCTTTCAAAGAGCCAGAATGTATTGTCATTTTGAGCAATAGTTCTCCAGACTTTCTCAAGGCCTCATTTTCAAAGTCCAGCCTTTCTACCTTTTCAAAGGTTTTTTTTTCTTTTTTAAGTCCACTAATGAAAGATTATTCATAAAAAAATATATTCATAAAATACATAAAATACAAATTATTACAATAATTAATATGATAATTAATACAAAGTATTCATAAAAATGGTACCTAACTCAAGGTATGCATCACTGTTCTACATTATCAATGTATCTACACATAACAGCAACTTAGCAAAGAGCAAATTTTAAACAGTTTCTTTTGGCACTTTTTTACTAGCAACTTGTCCCAAAATCCTGTCATCTGTTTCCCATTTCTTCAGTTTAATCTAGGAAAAATGTCAAAAGATAAGACGGACGGTTTGACAGACATAAAAAAGTATTTCTGCACCAACAAGAGCTGAAAACCTGGCATATGTCAGCATGGTGTGCAGCATGACATTAAAAAAACTGAGGAAACTGCACAAGTGACAGACAAAAGAAGACTACCTACTGAACAGTATCTGAATGTCTTTCAGATATAGGAGAAAAAAAAATCCAGCAAAGACCTAAGAGATGTCACTGGCCCTTCTGTTGATCCATCCACTGTTCACTGAGGCATCATCAGAAATGGTCTCAGAGGAAGGGCGGATGTCAAGAAGTCATTCTTAAATAGGAGAAATTAGGAGAAAAGGCTGAGGCACAAAAAAGGCACAGATCACATCACATGCCCACATGGCTGATGTGAGACACATTTCATGCTGCCAGCTTTGCACAGGCCAACAACATGGATGGAAATATGGATTTTATAAAGTAACTTTTGAACCATTTTTCAGCATATATGCATCACACTCAAATGCATGCAAGTATTTTTGTCTGAGAAAGAAAGGATGAACAGAATAACACAAAGGTACAGGTGGCCCAGAGCTCACGCCCGAGATGGCTGACAAAGTGTGCACCCAATCACAGCTGTCACTGATGAAATCCTCAGATTGTAAAGTTTCACACGGTATGAAATTCTAAGCTGCAGTTTTAAAGTTGGCAAATATTTAGTGCTGGCCAGACTGACATCATTTTTTGGTGTCAGCCAAAGGTTCTTTTTTATATCATTTACCTGGCAAATGTCTTGATGACTCGTTGTTACTTATGCGTATAACTGTCATGTAAAAGTCCACCATGAGAACTCTTATAAATTAACACTTTTTGTGTAACACTCAGCTTGTTAGTTTAGTGTTATATAAATTATATTAATTTTGATTAAATTCGTAAGACAAAAACATTTCAAGTGGGCGTTATGTGGCATTGTGGAAAGCTGAAACAAAATGTTTTCTGAGTAGAAGTTTTAGTAGAAAAATAGCAGTTGTTGAGTTTCACAGCTCCTTAAAGGGCTTTGGGATTGGTTGTGTGTGCTGGCCAAATGGTCCATCTCTGCACATACAAGGACCATGCCAGTATTCTTGGTCCTATTCTTTTAAGCTTTTTGTTGATTGTTGGTTTCTGTAGAGATCTACTGTATTCTATTTTTTTAAAAATAATTCCCACAAAGCAACGTTATATCAGGACCTTTACGTGATCTCATCTTCCTGTGAAATGGATAATCCTACAAGCTGTATGTGGCCATCACATTGAATGTCATTGATCATTGGTGTGCTTTGTCAGAAGTGAACTGAACTGTCTTGCCTTTGCGCAACCATTGTTTTGTGGTGATGTGGTAACGGTGTTGGAGTTAAGAATTTAATTGTAACCAATATGGTTACCACATCGTGCCGTGACCTGGCAACATCCAATTTTCAGCAGGCCCAAAGCACACCTCCAGGCTATCAGACTATCCATGTAAGAGATATGTGATGAAGAAGTAGAGTCACAGAGCTAAACTATCACATGAGCTAAACTCCACATCATCTGAATTAAAAAACAAGGTGACAGGGTGTGGGACGAATTCAAGTGCACACTGAATGAAGATCACTCTGTGAGCAGGAAGGTTTGATCCTTGGCTGTTCCAGTCTGCATGCCAAATATCCTCGGGTAAAAAAATACTAACCTCAAGTTCTCCAATACATTCCCAGTGCATAAATGGGTGTGAATTTTAAGCAGAAAAAACATAGAAAAAAGTGCTCGTATGAATGAGGCAAGTTGTACAAAGCGCGTTAACTACTCGGGCGAAGTAGAAAAGCACTATGTAAGAACCAGTCCATTTATTACAAACAGCAACACCTGCAGATGGAACAGCAAACTGTGGCGTCACAGAGTCGTTCTCCAAGAGAAATGTGGACTACAATGGAAGTGAACCGGCAGCAACATGAATTCTTTATGTCTGACAGCGTGACAGAGACAAGAGGCATGCTTTCTACAAAGAAAGAAAACCCACGTTATGTTACATCCAAATCTAAAGTGCAGTACAATTTTTAAAAAAGGATCAAGTTTGCCAGAGGGCACAGGAGCCATTTTTAGCACAAATTCTACTGTGTTAAAATATCTTTGGTTTCTCTGTTTTGGATATTACTAAATCTCATGTATTATTTACATACAGTCACTTACATAAAGATATAAGAACCTGTTTATATAAGGCACCTTACTTTTTTTTTAACCACAGATAACTACTGAGCAGAAATCTAAATCTGAAAATAGAAAACAAATGCAAATTAAAGCAATTATTTAAGTACTATTTAAAATGCCACTGGACATATCTGAGACAGTTTTTCACTTGCACATGCTTTTATGTTCGTGTACTGCCACGTTTCCCACTGAACACAAAGGCCTTCCTCTGTGCAGTGCTATTCTCGCACATTAAATGTGAAACCCTTTTTACAAAGAAGTCACAATGGAATATTCGGGTTCTGTGGTAGAGGAAAGTCTCAGTACTAAGTGAGGCAGAATGCATGGTTTAGCTGATAGCTTTATAACCCTCCTTAAAATTCTTTGCTTGTCCCTCTCAACTGGCTCTGCAATTTTAAATGTTTAATGGCTCAGTGCTATTCTTATTAATGTTGGCTATTTTCCCATCTGAGTGCACTGATCCATTGATGTTCCATGGTTCATATTCTCATCTGTGCCTGCCGTCTCCCCCCCTTATAATTGGTGCCACAGCATTGACCACGCTCATCATATCCAGGAATTCTAATCTGACGTTGTAGAACAATACACCTTTTCACCATGTTTGCTTTCTGCCGCATTACAATTTGCCCGTTGAAGGAACATAACGTTTTGTGTATTGCTCATTATATTACAATTGTCCATGCAAAGAAAGTGGAATTTTTCCAGGTGATTTGATGAGCATACAACTTCCTTAAATAGGCCCATCTAGAACATCATAAGGAAGAAAACTGCAAGCAATGCGTGGATGAGTCTCCCACTATGACACCTGTTTTGCATAATTAGCTGTTGGTACCTCATTAATGGATATGTGGAGAAGCTAGTCACTTAGCACCTAAAAGCATGAGACTTCCACAATCAAGGTCAGTTCTGAAATTAGTTTAATCTGTTACTGCCCCAGACGTGACAGATACTACGACATCAGGTAATTGCTTCTTTGGAAAAAATGGAAGAGTTCTGTGAAGGTATTCATCCGCAAGGATGAATATTATAAATTGCACAGAGGAAAAAATTAACTGGGTTGATATATTATAGCTGTGAAAGTCTGGGCTTTTTGTCAGAGCACCACACTGTGTTTTGGGTCGTGTTTAGTCTATCTGATACGAGTCCATTACAGCTTTGATGATCAGTCAGGTTGATGGCTCAGAACAAACAGTGAGGACACAGCGGTGTCGTTCTTATGTGACAGCTGTTGGTAACGATGTCAAATGTGAAAACAAAACACTTGTCCGTTTCCATAAATGGCTGTGAATGAAGGCGTTACAGCATATATTGCTGCATTTATATATTCAGCAGCTACAAAAGAAATCTTTTTTTTTTATCGTTGAAGGGATTAAAAACGCACACACACAAAAATCTGAGCAACAACAACTATTTAACGTCAGCCGTCTCCGGTGTATCTTGAATTGTTTGTTTTTATAACGTTGACTTTTTGCTAGACCCGTCAACAAATCCAAAACCAATAATGTAACTGGATATTAAAAAATTTGTGAAAACTTTAACATGCATTAGAAAAGATGTTCGATCAAGTTTGCTGGAGGGGTTATTGGAGCATTAACACCTGCAATACTGCATTGTGTGTAGCAATGTCAGTACAGCTGTGTGACATACAGTAGTGGCAGGCTTCAGATACACTGCAACTAGTGTAAAAGAGTGCAGTGTCAATGAGTGTGTGATTTAGGCTAGCATAAATAGGGAAGATAGGTGCATGGATATTTGCTTTTTTCTGTTTTTAAAGAAAACTTGTACTAACTCGTTGAGACTCTTTCATAGTTGCACAAATATTCCACGGTAACAGCTTGTCTCTAACACACACCTTAAAAACACAAAACTCCCCTGTGCCTCGGCTCAGTTGAAAGCTTGGAATAAGTCAACAGCAAAATGTAGCAATGATGGCAGAAAGTTCACAACCCAACTCAGCTTAAGAGAGAGAACAATTTATACTTTGGCCTTCATTTTCGAACACTTTTGGACAGTGGAAGGCAAAACTGGAATCTTTACTGTACAAACTGGATTAATTGCCTGGTGAAGGTTTGAACCTTTGACATTGACTCTCCATTCTGAGTAGCTCCACCTAATTATTTTGGTTACTTTTGTAATGCGTAGGCATATATATCTTTTAAAAGATATGTCTATGTTAAATGTGTTAAATTGCCCCCTTGCTCAAACAATGAAATATTTGAATGGTACCATAATAAGTGGAGTTTATTGAATGAGTAACCAAACATGCTTTCTGAGCTATATGCACGACTTGTTGTATGAAGAATCAATACAGCCATTTAACAACTCTGCGTGACCTTCAGCATGTGTTGCAGAAGATGAATTTGTGAGATTTCATTCTGGACTGAGAAATGTTTAGGCCCATTCTTCCCCACAGTTTTCAGCAATAATAAAAAAAAAAAAAGCATGTATGGTTTCTGGGACAGTTCTTTTTATTCTGTGCTTTTACTTATTCTGTCTTTGCGAGCGCCTCTGTCTTTTTCAAAGACTGTCATCAAGGCTGATGCTGGGCTGCAGCGCTTCCTCTTCTCTCCAAATAAAATCTGATGTTTATTGAAGATCTTTTTGGCTCCAGCCAAAAAGTCATTATAAAAACTTCCAACATAACTCAGCAATATGTTGAGGTCTGGTAAGCATGGCCCGGATCGATACAGAGAATCAATTCATGTCACCGTCTGCATTAGCTGGTGGTAAATGTAAAGCATCCTTTCAAACAGAGGGCGTAAAAACCTTGTGGGAGGGCAAGAGACCCTATGTAGGTCAAATTAGACCTCTTCACTCTCAGTTGTGTTGCTGACACTGACAAGGAGAGGTTAAAGTTCTGGACTGGACACGCAGAATAATCAGAGCAGCAGCAGAGTACCAACTGCGAACGCTGGATGCTTTAGTCAGCATCACTCCTCAGCCTGACCTTCAGCTAACCAGAACAGTTGTTGAGTAAGAGAGTGGAGTTTGCCTGCAATAGGTATGAACCACAACTACTCATCATTTTTTTACATCTCTTTGCTTTTTCTTTTAAAACATCTGTTGTAACTTCTTCTTCTTATTGTCCCTGAGTACTCCAACATTGTAATATAGTGGAAGTTTATCTGAGCCAGACCCTGGAACTCCCTTTAACTGTCATGTGTCGGCAGTGTGCCTGGCAGGATAGGACCCAAATGCAGGACTCAACACGGAAGAGTAAACTCAAAGCGGCAGCTTTATTTGCTGGAAAAACACAAACACTGAATCCAGGAAACACAACATTTAACTAGAAGCTACGACTGATGCTAGGAACTAACCACTAGCGGGAAGTACAACTGGAAGCAGGAGCACAGACACTACAGATAGCATTTGAGGGTATGACACGACACAAAACTGAGGGAGACTCTGACATTAATACACCGAGGAATAACCAGGAAGTGGGAACACACGAGGAACACAGTTGACACGAATAACCATAATGAGATAGGGAAGCTAGACTGAACATAGAAACACGGGACCTTCACAATAAAACAGGAAACATGATACGGGAGTGGAGAAGGGTTGAAACTACAAGAACACAAAACACTGGGTCAAATGACCCAGGACCGTGACATTAACAAGGGTTACATAGCTGTTATGTGCTTCATGACTTTTCAGTATCTTTTTTAAATAATCAAAGCGTGACTATTACAATGTCGTTTGCTCATAACAGCACCACCTTTGACTGTTACACTGCCTCTATGTGTATTGCTGTATGTCTCATTTGATTTAGTTCTCAGCAACTTCTGATTTTTTTCATTAACTGATGAGTTAATGGAAAATGTGGTAAATCCCCACTACAATTAAAACATGTTGACCTTTTCCTCATTTCCAAAATTATTATACCTAAATTATAATGTTTAAATTAGCTTTAAAGTGTGCAATATGTTTATACAGTTAACAGCTATGACATATGTAGCACAGTAATGATGATTAATTATTTGTCAGCTAACTGATCAAGTTTTAGCTCTACAACTGCTCTCTACTTTGTGCCCGGAAATAGCAGTCATTCAGGTGGGCTCAGAGCAGAGAACTGCTCCTTTTAAACAAAACAGGAGCAGTTAAGGAGGTTTGGTCATTCTAAGTGAGGTGTTTCAGGGATTTTGAACCAAGGAGAGACATCTGGGTGTATCAGATATCCCAGTGTTGGTGCTGTTCCTCGATTATTATGTTCAGATTCAACATTGCAAGTGACCAGTCACATTGTTATGATGCTATTGTTTTGCGACATGAAAAAACCTGCCGATGTACATTCAGGGAAAAAATCCCAAAAAGGGTCAAGTTAGGGTCAGGATTAGGGTTGGAGGTTTGGATTTGATCGGGTTTAAGGGTAGGGTTAAAGGGCCTTCATTAGGGATATGGAATTAAGGTTTGAGTGTGCAGTGTGATAGTGTTTGCACATGACAAAATGATTACATCACTACAGTGTGATCGGTGACTTACAGTGTTGAACCTGGACCTGGTTTTGATGATCCAGTAACGACACCAACAGAGGAAATCACATAATTCCTAGGGCAGACTCATGGACAATCTCAAATGACTTGAGCTAAGCTGGAGAATGTGGATCGGGAAAGGGAGGTTTGGGCAGCTCCTGTTAGACTCTAGCCCCTGCGACCCATACCAAGCAAAATCAATGACTGGATGGTGAACACAGGAAACAGTGTAAACCTTCGGGATGATTGTGTAAACATCATGTAAAACACTAAGTACAGTTTTATTTTCAGCAAATCAATTATTTTTAGGAGCTGCAAATGACAGCCTTTTAGCTGACACAGTTTTATGAGAAAGTATTACCTTGGGGTGAGAATTTTGACTTAAGCAGGAAGTAATCAGTCTTTTTGCTGATAATTTGCAGCATCATAATTGGCATGCCTTACTTAAGAAAAATACAACATCTTGCTCAGGGATAAAAGCAGGCGTGTCTACGACAAGCATACAAA
>VURO01018922.1:37631-50477 GCA_015108175.1 Pelvicachromis taeniatus | reverse complement strand
ATATAATATTTTTTTTTTTATTGTTATATATATATATATTTATATATATATATATATATATATATATATATATATATTTAGGGGAAGGAAAACTCTGAATCCTCTGGTGACTGTGTCCGTCTGTGAAGGGGAAAGCGCTGTATTATTTTTTTTTCTTTTTCCTGTTTGACAGATTAAAGGAACACTGATTAATTGGTCTCTCTGATGCTACTTTTAATGAACAGCGAGGTCGGACCGTTGGGGGCAAATTAGCTTGATCCTCTTTTTGCAGAACAGAATTAATGAAACCCCTATGGATTAAAGCTGAAGTGTGCTGTGGATCCTGGCTCATGTGTACTTTCAATACTTCACACCTCACAAAAAAAAATGTTTTATGAGAATCAAGAATGGAAAGGTTCACCAGTTAGCCTTTGTAATGCAATAAAACTCCCATTAATGTGATTATCAGGCACAATCATCATTAGGCCCTTCAAAAATCACATCATAAAATTGTGAAAAATAAAGCAAATATAGGCATTTGGTTGACTCTAATTCAGAGCATTAGATCTATTTACTACACACTGTCGTGCTTACAGCTACACTTTAAGTAATTGCACATGGATTGTCACATTAATTGAGTCATGCTACTATGTATAATTAATCCCTTTAACCTCTAGACCCCAGTGGTTTCCCCTTCAGAAAAATCACAGCCAGTGAGAGATTGATGCAGGACTTTAAAGAACAATGTGTTTTCACACCACGAACAGTGTGACTGCAGTCATTAACTTCTTAGGCTAAAGCACAGCACAGACACAGCGCGGCTCCAAGAGTAGTGTACTGTTGCAGACTTGGTGTTTGCAGTTTGCAGAAGGCATAAAGATGTAATGTGAAAAGCAGTCATTTACATTAAGTGGGGAAAGAAAGAGGGGTGAAACTGAAACTTGAAAATTAATTGCAGTTTGCACTTTGAAATCATGACAGTCTTTTTCTACGCCAAATGGGTTTTGCTTTATTTTTAATGACTCTACACATATAAGATCATCATCATACTATATGCATATGTATGTCTGTGTGCTTGTTCCAAGAGAGCTGCTTTAATCTTGATGAATCTTAGCCAATAAAATACTTACGGTAACAAAATGTTAAACTTCTGTATAGTGACTGAATTAAATATTTCTATCAAGTAAAAACTACTTTTTTTTCCTGTTACAGTTGACTATAGAAACTGCACACTGAGACTAGTTCACCGTTTTTAGACATAAGTAAATTGAATTTCACATTTGTACATTCATATTTATCCACTTGAATGATTCGGAAATTCTTTATTCCAGAATCGTGAATGCCTTGAATCTCCCTAGTTAGTTTCCTAGCTGAAGTACCGATTCCGTCTTCTCCTTCTTCTTCCTTTTTCTTTCCGCTCTTCACCGTGCCACCGTGCACGTTTGCGTGGGTTCTCTCCGGGTACTCCAGCTTCCTCCCACAGTCCAAAGACATGCGGTTTGTGGGGATAGATTAATTGGAAACACTAAATTGTCCATAGGTGTGAATGCAGGAGTGACTGTGAATGCGAATGGTTGTCTATCTATGTGTGTTAGCCCTGCAACAGACTGGCGACCTGTCCAGGGTGTACCCTGCCTCTCGCCCTAAGACAGCTGGGCTAGGCTCCAGCACCATCCGCGACCCTGAAAAGGATAAGCGGCTGAGAATGGATGGATGGATAGTTAAGCCTTCAGTCAGCAATTAGTAAAACTGTATAGTAATAACCATGGAAACATTATTTTGGTAGAGCATTTGTGCATGACAGAAAAACAGAATTATTTGTTTTAATTTTTGTTTCTTTTTGTTCAAAATTGCTATATAAAATTGCTAGCTGAAATTTGGAATAAATAAAGAAAATATCAAAAAACTAAATATGACAACAAAAGTATGACAGTAGTTAAGAAAAATGTCTTCTTTACTTTAAAATGAGCAGAATTAAGGGTGACATAGTCGGTTTATGTTAAGTGTGGTTCAGTAAACAAGAAATTCAACACAAGAAATTCATCTTTATATTCTAGAAACCAACATAGAAAAGGGCAGCTCAGTGTTAGTTATATTCATTCATTCATCTCATTTTGGAAGAACAGTAAATTTCAGGCACCTAATTTTTTGACATAAGTTTACACATAGTTAGCAAAATTTCAATCCATGAAGTAAAAACAGTGTGCAGTCCTCTCAACTGCCTCATTTGTTGTAGCTGTAGCCATGTGGGTGGAGGTGTGAATAAGGTTCAGCCACATTTCTTTCTGCTCTGATCTATCTCCTCTTGTAGGCAGTGATGGTTCCCCTCAGTGGCCATAAAACACCAACAAGATTAAATTCAGGCAGAATGAATACGTTTGCTTCTTTTGAATTGGGTGACTGGATGCTCCACGTTGGCTCTGATCCATGTTGAAATTTTGCTAAATTCTACAAAAACTGTTCAAGTGCAAGTTTAAATTAGTGGAATATGTTTTAAACAAATTACAGGACACACACACAATTTAATAAGACAAAAACAGGGTTTGTACAATTCTAGCAAACTTAGAAGTCAATATTTCACATGGCCACCTTTATTTTTTAACACAGTCTAAATTCTCTTAGCCAAGCTGTCTTGAATTTCTTTAGTCCTCAGGAATAGTTCTCCAGACTCCTCAAAGGACATTTCAAGCCCTGCATTCAAATATGGGTGGGTTTTGTTGCCTTCTCAGTCACGATGACCGCACACTGCTTCAATAATGACCAATCCATGAGATCCATGGTGTTTTTTCTATCCAGGTATGCTTTGAAGATGTATTTCTATCGCTGTCGCTTCTTTTATCTTCATTTTTTTTCCAGATTCCTCAAATCTCAGTCACAAAGCAACCAATGTCCAAAGAAAAGATTTGACATCTTGCTTGGAGAAGTTTTGCTTAAGGCCACTTCAAAAATTACTAATTGGATGCAAAATATTAATAAATTAGGGTAGCTCCAGAAATTTCCACACTATAGTATTATTTTTTTTTCAAGTTATTTTGTTATTTGTAACAATGATAAGCTTGACTTGATGTTGCACTCTTTGTTTTGCCAGTGATTTGAATGCAGGGCTTGTTTTATGTGTACATAAGGCTAGTTAGCTAGCAATGGGAACGAATAATGTCTTTTATATATAGAACATAAAACCAATACTAAGCAGCTGAGTGCTATGTGTCAGCAAAGGTAACAGCTATGTATGGAGGACAGGACATTTAGTAATTAAATGCACTATAATGTTGATGCATTTCTGTAACATGTAGTGGACATGTGTAATTTCCATTTGCACAGGAGTCCAGCCACTTTTCCTCTTCTAGCCCACGTATTACATCATGTAGATTACTCTGCCATCATTGCTCACTAGCCGCCTTCCTCAGAGCCCTGACTACATAACAGTATTAGCAGTTCTGACAGCACTACAGCTAGCCTCTTTGGGATAGCTTGTTGTTTTGTTGAGGGTTTTTTTTTTTTTTTGCAATCTGCAGGGAAGACTAGAGAGCACTCTGCTTGATCAGAGCAGCAGACCACAGCCAGCAAATGCTACCTGACAGAACACACATAGCTTATTGATGATGACATGTTTCATTTTGATGGTTCAAGCAAATCCGAAACATGCCTTTACAGTTCCATTTTCAAAAACTGAGCCTGAGGTAAAGAATACTGGCTCCTACTAAAAAGCTCGAGCACATTTGCAGAGCGAGCTTGCCCTTTCAGTTGTGCTTTGTCTTCCATCCTCATGGCAGTTCAGAGGAAATATCTTATGTGTAGGGGTATCTGTGAGCATATATCTATGCGCTTTTGTCAGCCTCTCCGGTATACATTTTATGGCTCGGGAGCTCTGCAGCTAGAAGATATAATGGCAGGGTGCAGCACGTGACATTGCAGAAGAGAAATTTGCACTGAGGGTTGTCATATGGTGTGTGGATATGGTGTCCATAAACCCTGAGGGTAAGAATGATAAAAAACCCTGTTTTGTTGTATTGCAGGGGAGAATTCTCCCATTAACTTTGGTTTGATTGCATATAAACATGGCACGCAGGCGGCTGAGTGCTTGTTTCCAGAAATCCCTGGCTGAGCATTGCTGTATCTGCTGCCAAGTGAGGTAGGTTACATGGCTGGGAGCAGAGTAGCCTCAGCCATGGATGGCAGCCTGCAAAGACCACAGTCTGGTGCCAGGGTTACGGGTATGTAAAGGGAGGCAAATGTGGCCATTACACTCTTCCTCACCAGCCGAGTGTGATCTGCTACACTCACTCTCTCTATCTCTGTCCTTCCTCCATTTGGATCAAGCTCCAGCTCCAAACGCCTTTCAGCAGCTTTCTCTTTATCACACTGATACACTCTCGTACCAAGAATATAAACACACTGACTCGCTCACACACAAATTCTCAGCCTTCAGTCCATCCCATGCTGTACAGACAAATCAACAGTTTGAGCCAAAGGCTTGCTGCCCATCTGGTCGGCCATTTCCAGCCGGTCCCAGCGTGCAAATGAAAAAAAAAAAAAGAGACAACCGTCTAATCCCCATCCTGACTTAGAAGTAGAGGGGTCTGATAGTTTCCCCCAGTCAAAGTCAAGGATGGCAAATTCAGCTCTGTCCCCAAACTCTCTAATCTCTCTCCCTTTCATTCAGCTTTGCTTTTTCTCACTCTTTGTCTCACACTCACCCACACTCCTCGCCTTCTCTCTCTCTCTCTCTCTCTCTCTCAGTCACAAAGTATATATCCTGTGGAGGTTTCATTGTACTAAATCCAGGGGGGAAGGCCCACTTTGCAGACACAGCAGCAGCTGATGTACTGTACTCCACAGTGATTAGTGGGAAACTGGCTCACTGCAACTGTCAAGGCGAGGGCCGAAAGACCTGGCAATTGTGTCAAACATTGGAGCAGATTGCAAAGTGCACTTTAAAAGCACTTTTTCATTTATGCTGGAGATGATTTGGCTCAAATCCGAAGTTGTTAGTGATGCGGCACTTTTTTTTTTTTTTCTTTGCTGGCCTAGTTTGCACTCATAGAGGAATGAATCATAAACAAAGCCTTGTTGTGAAGATGATAAGGCTTTTCTTGTGGAATGTAATATTGTGCCATCCAGATTCTCTTTGCCTTCTGGCAGTGGCAAAATATGTGGCTAAATAAAACTCACTTTGGCTTACACACTCATAATTCTGTTAAGGGGAAAGAAATAAACATGAATGTGTTACCAAGAGCACCAACAATGTCAGCAATTTTAGCAATAAGCTTTACTGCATAAGAGAGTTACTTATTTGGCTGCAGAACCCTTTATCTGTCTTGTGATTTTATTGAGGGAAGATTGGCTGAAGAGGCACATGTTTCTTTTATCCACATTTTTTTTTTCCATGTAGCTACAAAACACTGCACTTCACACCTGGGAGCATCATTCTATAGCCATTGTTTTCAGTAGCTGGCCAATGAGCAGCTCCACTGGAGCAGCGGGAGGTTAATTGGATAGCTCAAGGGCATTTTGATCTTTGTTGTCATGGGAGCGCACATAGATACTTGTTCTCCTTCCCTAATCAAATTTTAAAGCAGGTTTGAAAAGCCGACCTTCCAACATAGGCCTTCTTCCTTTCTGACCTATACAGCAGATTTGTATGCCAGGGCAAGAAATGAGCACCTGTTTGAGTTAGAAACAAATTTAAATGCCATCACCTTCTTCAATTTGAACAGCGACGTTGTTGCTTTGGCTTCATCCTCAGATGACAACTAAAGCTGTCAAAACAATATGTAAAATCCTTCAGAACACGTTGTTACTTGTACACAACAAACAGAGGACTTCTCATTCTTTGTTGTGATGTTTTAGCAAATGACTAAAGACAGTTGTCTGCGTTTGAACAAACTTTTTGGTTGTACCTGTCACGGCAAAACAGATGTTTCTTTCTAAATAGTATTATTCTCAAATACATGCAGGTATTACTTCTTTATCTAAGTCATCCTGTGCAGAATAGCTCAAGTAAGGATCAAAATATGCTGGTTTATAAGGTTTATAAGACTGTGCAAGTCTTGAGCCACCCTCATTACAGTTTTGTCATTTTTTTAAAGTGTTGTTGAGCAACAGATCTGCAGGCTTTTTGAAGGTCTTTAAAAGTGTAAAAAGACAGAAAATTATTAATTTGCTGCTTTTTCACTCATTTTTAATCCATTCCTTGTACCTGACCATTTTAAGAAGAGCCACCCATTGATCCATTCATTTTCTGGCGCTTTTTCAGGTCCAGGTCATGGGGGTAGAAGTCTGAGCAGAGAAGTCAGCCTCGGTATGTCCCCGGATGAGCTGGAAAAGGTGGCTGGCTTGAGAGATATTTAGGCTTCTCTGGTCAAACTGCTGACTCCTCTATGGATGAAATGTAATCTGAGAGATGTACTCTATGCCAGAAAGTCCTGGCTCTGCTGCAGAGTCTTCTTCTGGTAGTACATGGCCCAAATACCTCATGTAGGAGGTGTCCAGGAGGCATCGGAGTCAGATTCCCCAACCACCTTAACTGGCATCTTTCGATTTGGAGAAGCAGAGGCTCTACTTCAAGTTCCTCTTGAATGAAGAATTTTAAGAGCAATGCTTCTTGTTGTTTGCACTTGCACTTAACACTGACCTACAAGTCCTCAGAGCACCTAACTCAAGGGAGAAAATAATTTAAAGATATATCTGACCCTTGAGTGGTTCCATCCAATGTTCACTGAAGCCTCATCATAAATAGTCTTGGCGGAAGTGTGGATGTCAAGGGGCCATTCCTAAGGAAAAGAAACAAAAAGCGGTAAACCAAATTACACAAGAACTGGACAGAAAATCAGTGACAACAGCATGACAGTGATCCCAAACACAATGTCAATGCAGTAAAATGATAGAAAAGAATGTAACACTGTCAGTCATTAACTGGTCCCAGACCTCAACATTACTGAAGTAGTATGGGATCACCTTAGACAAACATCCAAAGAAGAGCTTTGAATATCCTACAAAAAGCCTGGAGAACTATTCCTGAATACTACTTAAATAAATTACAAGAAAGCATCTCTAATTAACTGTACAAAGTCAGTTTTTGCCTCGTATACTTTATTTCCATGTATGATTCCACATTTCACCAAATAGCTGAACATAAAGGGACGACCCAAGGTTTTGCACAATACTGTAAGTCATAAACACAATAAAAGTATTGTACAGTTTTTAATCGGTTGTTTTTAAATTCTCAGCTCTCAAGATACATTTTCCAAAAATTCATAGTTTAAATTATTGTTTGTCAACGCAAAAGTCATTATGACTAAAACTGTTATTTTTCCTTAGGATTGTTATTTTTCCATTTCCTTTAATACACCTTCTATTGTGTATTAAAGTGAATGATTTTCACCCATCAGTTCAAAAGCACACTTTTTGAAAATGAAGAGCACTGAATGTACATGTACATGTATTGTGAGGGGCACATTATTTTTCAAAAAGTCGTTCTCTTCTTAGATGGTCAATAGTGTTGTGGTCATTACTCAAAGGCAGTGAAGTGTAACACTTTTCTTGGAACTCTTTTGAAAAAGTAATGCATTGTTACTTATTTACACAGTTTAGAATGAAAATGTATTTAGCTGCATTGTCACATGCTTAGCATTTAACAAATAAACATAAGGCTAGGGTTTGCTTTCAATTAGTGTTAGTGTTTAAGTTTTAACACAATGTGGC
Organism: Pelvicachromis taeniatus; assembly: GCA_015108175.1. Taxonomy (NCBI): domain Eukaryota; kingdom Metazoa; phylum Chordata; class Actinopteri; order Cichliformes; family Cichlidae; genus Pelvicachromis; species Pelvicachromis taeniatus. The sequence goes on along the minus strand of VURO01018922.1, from coordinate 42,794 downwards.
GGCACGTTTTTAACAGCAGAAACAGGTATGGTTGAAGGTTACAGTACTAACTGCTGTGTTTGGTCTTGGCTTTTCCGAAGGACTTTGTTCCAGGAGTCTTTTCAATGGTTTGTTCATTTACTTTGTAAACCTAAGATGTGCTGCCGTGTTGTTTTTAGAGAAAAGAGGCTTTCTCCTGATAACCATTCCAAACAAGCCATACTTACTCGGTCGTTTTTATCTCCTGAACTTTAACATTTAAAATGCTAAGTGAGGTGTATAGAGTGTGAGATGTAGATCTTGAGGGGTTTTTTGTTGTTTCTCTGAGTATTACACAGACTGACGTCGAGATGAATTTGCTGGGACATCCACTCCTGGGAAGACTAGCAACTCTTATCAGTGTTTTTCACTTGTAAATAATCTTCCTCAATGTACAATAATAGAGCTTATATTGTTTGGAAATGGCTGCGTAAACCTTTCCAGGTTGATGGGAAGTAACAATTGCTTCTTGAAGATCAATGCTACTGTCATCCTTCCTTTTTTTATTTTTTTACATATTGCTTATGCATTTTGGCTTATTTTTTTGTCAAACAAATATTAACACTGTACTATGTACTATGTCCATTTGTGGTTTAGTCAATGTTATTATATTCTGATATGTGAAACCTTAGAATTGCCAGAGGGTGTTCTTTGTTTTCCCCATGAGTTTACCTCCAGGATCAGACATGATTAAGCACACACGTGCACTGACCAAGTTTGGCCCTAGCCAATTTATGTTCATGGTCAGGCTTTTTTATTCAGGAATGTGTACATACATGTTCATAGAAGAATCTTAATAGAGAACAACCATCACAGCACAGCTTCACTAAAAGCTTTAAAGTACCTGATATGTAATGGGAAATTAAGCAGTCAGAGCTTTTAGGCGTTATTTTGAAAGGATAATTCTATATCTAATGTAATTGTCCTTACACACACTCACACACACTCGCACACCTGTTATTGTCTGCTTCCTGCCTCTCGCTCATTCAGCTCATCTTGTCCTTATACCACTCCTCTCTATCTGTAGCAGTCCCACTACCAGTTGGCTGTTATGACTATAATTAATGCGCAAGTAACACTCTGGGATCTTTTATTCTTTGTCAGAAGAAATGATGCGAGCAAAATTCTTCAGATACTCGTTTCTTTGATTTTTGAGGTGCAACAGGCCCTACATTGAAGTGATACCCTGGTTTCTTCATTCAGATCAAAACACAGTTTCAGGTCATAAATCCTGATGCCACAGCTAACCGGATTAGCTTGCATGTCATCTTGCAGAGTGTTGTTTCAGAAACTTTAAAGTTAATTGCAATGCTTTCATCCCTGTTGGTTCAACAAAAAAGTGGCAGTTTTCATTAAAGTTGAAAATAACAGCTTTTTCTCGTTTCCGCTGTCATTTGGTAAACCCGTTCCTGCTGTTTTCACTCATTTTAAAAATACCTGCAATTGTTAGAGAAAGAATCAGGTGAAGTACCCACTTCTGCATTCTACCCATGACATCATTAGGTAATTTTTGTTTTTTGCCTCTTGGACGGCCCCCAGCTGTGTGGGGAAGAATCTAACCTAGAACACAGATCAAAGAAATGAACAGTGGGCGGCAGTTTAAATCCCAGTCCTTTGTTTTATAAGTTGTGTGTCACGGTCCTGGGTCTGTGACCCAGTGTGTTGAGGAGTGTTTTATTTATTTGCCACATTATTGCTGTCTGTGTTTTGGTTTTGAGTTTCCAGATCCTAGGTTTTGGTCCCTTTGCTCCTCATGTTACTCTGCGCTGCCTGTGTTCTGTGTCTAGTCATCCCTGCCTATGTGTGCCCTCTGTTCCAGTTTAGTCAGATCTGTATGTGCAGCCCGTTTCTCTGAGTTTCCTGTTTTATTGTGAAGGTCCGTGTTTTATGTCAGTGTATTCAGTTTGCATCCTTCCTGTCTCATCATGTCAGTTAGGTTCAGCCGTGCCCCCCCGTTACAAGGTTTCGTTATGTTGTATTTTTACTTAGTTCCATAGCTTACTTTATTTTCTGTGCTTCACCTGTAAATAAACACATCCAGTCACTAGCTGTGCTGTCAGCGCCTGCATTTGGGTTCACACTCCTCATCTCCCTACGATCTGCCTCACAGATCATGACACTGTGATTACTTTTTTTTTTTTTAATGAAGCATTTAATCATTAATATTTTATGGCAATTTCCAAATAAATTAAAAAACACTTCCAACTGACAAAAAGGAAAGTAAAACTATCCAACTGATAGAAACCTGAAAGCCTCTATTTTGCTCACAAAAAATATACAATCTCTAAAGACAATTAATTTTCCTAAATGTACCAAAATATTTGCACATGCTGAAAAAGCAACTACATATGTTACCAGAAGGGAGTCTACAGCACAAAAACACCCAAAAGATATTAAAAGGATTCCATAAATGCAAGACTACAAAAGCTAGCAGTATGTGTGGCTTTGATTAGAAGAATATTCCTCCTCACGATGCATGCAAACTGTAAGTGCTCTTGACATGAGCCTCCGAAGAGTATTTAAAAGTATTTATGTTGATCCACAACAGCAGTCAATTAACCTTAGAGAATTATAGTCTGGTACTTTAGAAGCCACCAGGACCTTTTAGGAAATTAGAAGATAAGGAACATTTTAATCATTCTGGTTTGCAGTGACTTATTTGTTGACATAAAAGCTTAATTTGTCCAATTAATTAAAGGTTTTGGGTAACTTAAAGATTTGAAGGATTAACTGTAGTCTTTTTTTTTTTTGATAAATAGTGTAAAGGAATGAAGAAAAACTGTTAAGACTCGAAAGTCCAAAGGTAGAAAAGTGTGATATTTGGGTGGAAGTACGTTCCTGATATGTGATATCAGATCGAACTTGCGTTCTCATTAATATTCTAAATAATACACTGTAAAAGGCCAAAAACAGTTACAAATACAAAATGGCAGTAGAGACAAACGGAGTTATTTCCTGTTGTTTTGCTATACAAATATAATGTTAAAAAAAAGGAAAACTTCAGCTTTGAACATCCTTTGAGGTCATTTTACTCAGTCACGAGAAAGCAATGCATAACAACTGGCATTTGGACAAGTAAGGCTGTATGCGAATGACTGATTCTGGAATGGATGATGAGGAAGTGCCATCACATACAGTGTGAGAGCAGTTCAATTTCAAACACTTTACTGATACCTGCAACTTGATTAAGTAAGCGTGACGGACAAAAGAACACAACAAAACACCGAGGCCGGCTGACACTTAAGTAAAATATCTGACCACAAAGCACAATGCTTGACATTGCTTTTAAAGCCTACTCCATAGCCTGTAGCCCCGAAGCTGTCGCCTTTTCAGGTGACTTTTGGTTCCAGATAACTAGACCTGTGAGAGCACTGTGGACCCTACTCTAGCTTACTGTGGTGTGAAATTGCATACGCAACCTTGAAATGATTCCCACAATAGCAGATGGTCTTAGCAATGGAGAAAAATACATTTTGCTCGCCTGTCTGAAGAAGGAAGGTGACAATAAACGAAAGCTTGATTAGAAAACGGCACCTGGGGGGTTATGACAGGTGACAGCAGAATGAGCCTCTTCACATTCCTAACTGAAGAAAAATAAATTTCATCTTTGATGGAGCACACTATAAAAAGATTTATTATTATTTTTGGTTAAGGGATATATCTTTATTTATCTTTTTACAGTTCCTAGGCCTCAAAGGACGGAAACTGCTTTCAGCTACAACATGTTCACAGTAAAACAACCAAAGGAGCTGCTCTCAATGAATATTATTGAGTTATTAATTGTGTTTAGGAATTTAAAAACGTATATCTAAATGTGATGGCAGATACATAAATACAAACGTTTGCAATGTTCTACATCAGGTTGTCACATATAAGGCCCGGGGGCCACCTATCAAACACACTGACGGCTTTGAAAAATGTAAAGGGGGGCCTAAAATTTTTACTCTATTTTCACGGATTTTACAGATTTTCCTGTTGATAAAGACATCCCATGTGGCTATTTATACTAAACAAATGTTATTAAATAATTGTTAAATCATTAAATGACAGAAAAGCTCCTGTTTTTAAACCATCTACAATAGAGAATTTTTGAAAAATTATAATTTTCTCTGTGAGTTAAAAACATGCTCTGGTTAAAAAATACTGACAATCTAGGCAATTTTACACATTTATTTCATACAATTTAAACCCAAATGGTCACGTTTACAGATTTCTTTCATTCACTACACAGTGTTTTTTTTATCATCTTCTATCATCTAGAGGATGATAAAAAGATGGCACGGTGGTTAGCATTGTTCCCTCACAGCAAGAAGGTCCTGAGTTCAATTCCACCATCAGGCCAGAGTCTTTTTGTGTGGAGTTTGCATGTTCTCCCCGCATTTGCGTGGGTTCTCTCCGGGTACTCCGGTTTCCTCCCACAGTCCAAAGACATGCAGTTTGAGGGGATAGGTTAATTGAAAAACTCTAAATTGCCCATAGGTGTGAATGCGGGAGTGACTGTGAGTACGAATGGTTGTCTGTCTATGTGTGTTAGCCCTGCGACAGACTGGGGACCTGTCCAGGATGTACCCTGCCTCTCGCCCCAAGACAGCTGGGATAGGCTCCAGCGTCCCATGTGACCCTGAAAAGGATAAGTGTAGCGGATGGATGGAAATAATAATAATACAATATAGAAATGATTTATCATTGATCAAAAAAATTGACCTTTTTTGTTCTTTTTATTAAGATAATTCACATACCGTATATCTTCCAATTGTAGCCCGGGCATTTATTCAAAAAATTATCCGGCCATATAAAAAAGAGACCGGTTTATTGGAGACCAGCTCTTATTCCCTTCTCGGAAGTGAGAGGGAAAGAGGACCCAGGCGCGGATTTTAGACTGAGGTGAAAAGACAGTGCGTTTACTTACAGTGCTCAAAAACGTATTCCACCAGTTCACAAATAATGCAGTTCCCAATTGTGCTCCTCCTTTGCTCCCGAGTGTCTTCTTGTCTGTGGTAGCCCAGTGCACGAGTGGTGCTCCCCGAAACGTCTCTCCTCCCGACTCTCCTCAAGAGGAAGTAAAAGACCAGAAAATCACAGTTAGCAGGTTCGCTAGCCGACAGTTCCAGTTCAGTGTAATAATCCCACTTCGATGGTCGCTGC
>VURO01018922.1:21868-35890 GCA_015108175.1 Pelvicachromis taeniatus | reverse complement strand
TTGGAAAAAATAAAAAAAAAAAAAAAAAAAAAATAAATGAAAAAAAAAAAAGGAAAAAAAAAAAGGAAAAGAAAACTGCTGTATATTTCAAATAAACAGGCTACGACACAACTCAGATAATGCACACAGCCTCAAGGGCCTGGAAATTTTCCACTGCAAGTGCAAAGCTGATAATAATCAAGAAATTACAATACAGACAATTTTATGACATCCTTATTGTGCATCAAAGTGCACTTTAAACAAGGGAACTCGCTAAAGATGCTGAATCATAAAAAAGCAGTATGAGTGGACTGGTGCTTTAAAACCAGACTGTTTGTTTGGTGACTCTGGCAATGATTTATGAGGCAAATTCAGATGGAACCATTTTCTCATTAGAGAGAAAAACATTGAACCAACCTCCTCTCTTACAGCTTAGTGAACTAAATGCTCAGTGATTGATGCTGACGCTGATGTGCTTAGTGCACATTCAGACTCCCAATCTAAATTGCAGATGATGTCAGAGCACATGTGGCTGCCATCTCTGCACTTTTCTATATTCAAACAACACAAGCAAATAATGAATTACTTTTAAGAGGTCAATAGATCCACATCACTTATACTTGTTGATTTAGTGTCATTAGCTATTTAATCACAGCAAATATTCAGCGCAGACACAATTTAAGTGGACAAGCGCCAACTGTTGATTCACTTTTCTCTTCCCTTTCCTTTGAGTCTATTCCTTAGCATCCTTTTCTGATATTCTCTCATCATGCACCCACTGTTTCGCGCCATTCTTATCTTAGGTTCACACCGCAAGTGTCCTAATCAAGTTAGTAAGTCCATTTATCTGTTGCATTGAGGTATCAAAGAACCGTAGCTGATTGATCATCAGTGAGCTCAGTCATCATTTGTCCAGCAAATCAGATTTGCACGCATTCTCTGCTAAACAGATTTATTTTTCATCTTCTGCGACAAGTGTCAAAATGGACAACACTGTGATCTTTAGATCTTTTATTTGAAACAATATCTACCGCAAAAATCCCATGTGAACGACTGAAAGGAAACACCAATCATCCCCGTGAGTGTCATATGAGATATGTGCACAATCACCAAAACCTTCCTTTCTTCGTGGTTGCAGTGGATAAACACAAACACATTAGCAGTCAAGATTTACAGTGAGTGTAAATCCTCATGTTTGGAGTTATCAGTTAAATATGGTATTCTTCCAAATACTGGACTGGAAACCCTTTACCCCGGTTGTTTGCTTAAACATCTAAAGCAATGTTTGCCTGAAAATGAAAAACCTAACTAGATGTTACACTGGGCCAGCTTTGTCTTTCTGGGATGAAGTTTTACAGTCATTTGAGGAACCCAGAAACCTATTTGATTAACTCTTCTCATTGTTTGATTAATCATATTCTACTAGACTTCTGTTGCTCATTCATCTCCCATGATAGTGGCCTGAGGCCACCTGGTTCCTGCTGGCACACCACACCTCTGGCTGTGACTGAGGTGTATTTAGGGAAATTTAAAGGCCAGGTTTCAATATAAGCAGACAGAATAATGTGTGAAATAAAAAATACCTGGTCCTGCTGTATAGTAGTTTGGCAGATCATTTCTGGAATACAGCATGATGATGGTGTAGTGATTGGAACAGATTTCAAACAACATGTTCTCATTCCCGACACGTAACATACCAACGCTATGTGACAAATCGTCTGTATGTGACGCGTTCGGAAACATGAGAACCATTTGGAATTAATCTACACATGTACACTGATTTTACTTTCTCATCATTAATCATTTTGGAAAACACTATCTAAGACGATTAAGGTTGTGGTTAAGAGAGGAAATAGAGCCTGTCCCACCCGAAGGAGAGGGACAAGAAGTGCACGATTAAGGTTGTGGTTAACGTTAGGGATAAGGTTATGGTTAGGGTTAAGATTAAGATTAAGTTTAGGACTGGAATACATGGCTGGAACATGTGTTACCGGCAGGAGTGTCATTCAATTGGATCCCATCCACAATCCGGCGCAGATCATAGGGACGCAGAAGGTTACCTTTTACGTTCTTATGGGACGCCTCAGGACGAGACGAATCGTTGGTATGTCACGCGTTGGGAATGAGAATGAGCTGTTTCAAACCAGACTGTACATAAAAGACAGCCACTGTTATGTCTGAAGCATTGACTTTAGCATTCTGGATGTTGTTTTTTATTGTCCAAAGTTATCAAAACTTGATGAAAAGGACTACTGAGTTATCAGCTAACACTACCTAGCTTTGTTGGCATAGACACGTGTATCGTGTAATCAATGACATAAAGAGAACTTCCCTAAAGCTACACTATAAATGACGCCACAGCAAATCATTTTATTTGTCTGGCAATTCTGTTAAAAAATGTTCTAAAAAGTATTAGAGGTATGGTTTAATGATTTAAATTGGCAAAAGTGAAGCACAGCAGATGACTCTTCTCAACCAAAGTGGAAACACCCCAGTGTTGTCTATATGTAAGAGTAAAAACATGATAATGTATGTTGCTGAGAAAAAAGATAAAGGTGGAGGACTGACAGTGAAAGGTAGGACAGCGATACTGACAGCAAGTTCTGAGATTTGAGAGTTTGTTTGGTGTACAGTTCGTGTGTAGTGTAGCTGTTTTTTGTTTTGTGTGAAAAAAAAGACTGAATTCTACTCAGATTACAAGTTTTTTGTGTAATTTTAGGACCATTGTGTTAGTACTGTATGTACAAATGAAAAAATAAACTATAAATTCAGACATGTGGAGTTGTGCTGAAAAGAATGACAGCATACAAGGCATGATAAACGGTTTTTAAAGGTGAAATATGGAGCTAAAATCAAAAGCAGTCAAACACAGTGATCTTTGAAAACTGACTCACTTTGATCCAACATTGAGTGGCCACACAAGGAACTGCAGTGTTTACCACTTCCATAATAGCTTCATTTCTCAACCCAGATGTGCGTGTACAGAACATATGCTGCCACCACCATATTTGACAGTGGGGATGGTGTGTTCAGAGTGATGTGCAGTGTTAGTTTTCCGCCACACCTAGCGTTTTGCATTTTGGCCAAAAAGTTCCATTTTGGTCTCATCTGACCAGAGCACCTTCTTCCACATGTTTGCTGTGTCCCCCAAATGGCTTGTGGCAAACTGCAAACGGGACTTCTTATGGTTGTGTCTTAACAATGGCTTTCTTCTTGCCACTCTTCCATAAAGGCCAACTTTGTGCAGTGCATGACTAATAGTTGTCCTATGGACAGATTCCCCCACCTGAGCTGTAGATCTCTGCAGCTTGTCCAGAGTCACCATGGGCCTGGAAGCATTGGAAAGAGTCTCCACAAAGCTCTATTTATAGCAGACCTGGTCCAGAGGCACGAAGCCCACAGGGAGAAAAAACAAAGTCATAGATCAGCCTGAGGGGAAGTAATTAGGACAGATATTTAAACTGAATAATGCAGACTTGCTGAAATATTGAAACCACCTAAACTTTATTAATTAAGTGCTAATCTGGTGAACAGACTTCTTTCATGTCTCCCTTACTCTGTGCCAGCTGAATTATTCAGGGACACGAAGGCATACAGGACCGATAACGCTCTGCCGTACATGTCATCAGTACTCTCGTTAAGAGATGATTAAAGGCACGCTCCACCTCAGCACTCATGCGTCAGCAGTCTGCTATTACAGTTGATATGGTTCTGGAATAACCACCATAGTGAGTCAGTCACACTACGGTAGTCTAACAAGGTCACTTTGAAGCTGCAGCAGTGCAGAGTCAGAGAAGATTTGTTAGGAGTTTTAAAATGGTATTCAATTACACATGGCTAGTCAGGCATGTGTGCTTGAGCACACAGAGAGACAACCAGACACTTGGTCATATGTAAGTCCATGAATGTACCACGCTGCATACCCAGGGGTCAAATAAACAGTTCCACTTCAGTAGTATCTGGTAAACAAATACCACGGTTAATTTACGCTTTTGCTGCCTGACATAGTCATGTCCAAGGTTATAGTTGAAACTTGCCTTCTGCTTCTAATCCCTTCTCCATTTTCTGCTTCTTCTCTTACTCCTCTTATTCATCTTCTTTCTCACTCTCTCTCACTCTCTCTCTCTCATGCACTTCCTCATTTAAGTCTCCCCCTCTCTTTTCTCCTATCTCTCCTTTCTTCTTTTGTTCATGCTGCTTGAGTTTCACAGATGGAGTGACTTGAGGCGATGGCAGTTATGCAAAGCAGAGTTCAAATAAATGTAGGGCTCCCACAATGAAAATGGCATGAGAGGCATGCACACAAACACACATAAAGCGCCTCTATGGTATGAAAATTTTGCACTGGAGGTAGAAAAGTACATTTAGGATTTTGTTATTATAAAAGCAGGGAGGTTTTTGTGTCGTTTTTCTCCTTGTTTTTTGTGTGCCTGGCCAAAATAAAACCATTGTTCAACCACACATCAACACACATTTAGGGAAAGAATCCAGATCCGTCTGACCCTGAGCAGATTAAAGTGTAATCGGGGGAAATGAATTATTCCCTCGGCAGTCAATGAGATGCCACGTGGTTGCTTCTTGGTGTGTTTGTTTTTTATATAACTAAAGATAGTTACTCTGACTTATTTAGTACAGTATAAAGTATAGTAAGCAGAACTGTATACTCTGTATGTAATATGAAAATCTCCATACTGAAATTGTATGTTTTTTATTACTGTAATTTTCAAGAGCTGGGTATGACTGTAACAGATTCATGACTTGTGTGCTTAGATTAGCTAGCTAGCCTTCTACATATGTCCACAGAGTGTATGTTTGTGTGACAGAAAGCATTCTATGGACTACACAAGCAGTGAGCTCAATCACTGAGCATGTTCACCTTGGAGCCTGCTGATAAACTGTCATGCCATTTTTTGTTAGCGCGGCTTATGCGCTGTCTTGCTCTCTTATAATTCAGTTTATGGACACTCTGGAATTGCCCTTTACATTTTCCTGGAATAATTTAAAATTAATTTACCCTCCACTATGATGAGCCTGCCTGGCCCAGACCGGTGACGCAGGTACGTCATTTTTCACAGATTTTATAACATTCTTATGAATGCAGGGTTTTCATTTCCCCGAGTATATCTCCTCCCTTTAAAAAAAAACACAATTCTACAGTTCTCTGCAAAACTCTTAAGCCGCCCCTCATTTTTTGATACCGTGCATCCAAGGAGCCAGGCTTTCTTGTATTTTTATTTCTTTTCAGTGGTCTTGAGCTACTACTTCTGCAATAGTTCTCCTTTAAACTATATTTTCGTAGGATACTGGCTGCTTTTTCCTTCTAATCATTGTACTTGACCATTTTAGCTGAAAATGTGTGCTGTACAAAAAGAACCAAAAACCGAAGTGGGTAGACCTAAGAAACTATCTGCAGCAAATAAACAATGTCTGAAAGTCATGTTCTTTACAAATAGGAATGAAAAGAAAGGTCAGATTACACAAGCACTGGACTGAAAATCAGTGTCAACACAGCATCTTATAGAGAAATGAATGCAAATTTGAAATGTTTTTGTTCAAATCACTGTCATCGTGTATAGGGGTGAGAGACAAAGAGTCTACAGCTATCTGTAAAACACAGTGGAGGCTCGATCATGGCTTGAAACTGTCAACATTGATGAAATCATAAGCACAAAAGTACTGATAGATTACACACATACACTCATTTTTATATCTTAGTGAGGACATGTCATTGGCATAATGCTTTCCCTAGCCACTTACCCTAACCCTCAAAAATCAATGCCTAATGCTAACCATAACCTAATTGTTCACCTGACACCAAAATCCAGATTTTGAGCATCAGAAATTTCTTCACACTCATGGGGATGGGCATTATGTCCCCATAAGTGATTTTTGGTCCCCACAAGTATAGTCGCATGCCAATTTTCTGTCCTCACAAAGATGTCTAAACATGTACACGTTCAAACACACACACCTTGATAGACTGGAACAAAAGGCAACCACCATCAAAAGACAAGCCTTTGAATGTCCTTCAAGAATCCTGGACAAGTACTCCTGAAAACTGCTTAAGAAATGACAAGGAAGCTTTTAAATCTTCAAGCTTAGAAAAAAATAAAAGTTTCTGTTTAAAAAGGGATTAAATTCAAGACGACAGCTTTACTGCTACATCAGTCAAACAAAGCATGTCAAACTAAAATATTCTGAAAATGAAAAAAAAAGGAAAATAATCAACTAAAAAAAAAACATTTCTGCTGACAAAAAGCACTCTTAGCTCGAAACACACCACGGGAGCCGTACACCACGACACAATGCTTTGCAGGCTGGAAACCACTCACTACAAGTCCAGAGACATAAGCTCACCACAGTACTGAAGCTGGCTCACCTTAGAAAAAGAGCAGCTCTTCACTAGCTTTTGTCCTGCACAGAAGCTAATTGCTAAGTGTAGCCAGCTGAGCCCTGGTTCCTCAGGAGGAGTCAGGATAGAAGGGAAACAGGGTACAACCACTCAACACATAGAAGGCCTGCTAGTGCCACAGTATTTCTTAAAATCATACAAACTCTGCTTTTGCCTGTTTACTGTATTTATACACTGTATTGTACTTCAGTTTGCTTTTGCCCATGTATCAATAAAGGGATGGTTCAAGACTTTTGAACATACAGATATATATACATGTTCAAAAATGCAGGAAAATGCAGATATGTGTAGAATCAATTTGGTCTCATCTAAAGCTGGACCAAGTTCCATCCTGGGCTCCTTTCACTTTTGGAGGAATTTCTGTTGTTCAACCACTCATCTTGGCTTATATTTCTTTCATTTGAATGTGACTATGAAGTCCAAATTCTTCAGTGTGTCTTCTTGTTTTTTAACCCTTTCCAGCGTCAAGTGCGCTCTTCTGGAATGCAGACAGAACACGCTAAGAGGTTTAACCAATCAATGTTTGGCCGCTTGTCTCCAACAGTTTACTAGGATTGTTAATAAAGAATATTTAGATGGCAATGACTTTTTCACTGAGTCAGAAAATGTTTTTCAATAAAACTACATCAGATTGAAAAATTATCATACTGCTCACATTTGTCAAATGGTGACAGCACAGTTAATGTGATTCCTAACAGGTCCACTCTTGCAGTACAAATGCCTTTTGCAGGAGCTAAAGGATGATTAACCTTTCTTGATTGCATTGTTACTGTTAGGTTAAGATTTTGGTACTGGTTTAATAGTGAATTCAGCCTAGCATGTTCATTTTTATGACAACAACCAAACAACAATCTTTCTCAATCCCATAACCAGCAGTATGGCTAGTTTGTATTACACTACCGCTGAAATCTTCTCAAAAGCAGTTATGAACTTGCATTCACGTACACACACACGGATACAGACAAACACAAATACAAGCAGAGATATGGCAATCGCGTAAAGAACTTGAAAACATTTCTCGAAAAGTTCAAACCCTGCCTTAGGTTCACACTTCAGTATAACTGGCCGATCATGACTTAAGTGGGTGGATGTGCCGTGTTATTGCAAATGCAGCCTTCGCCTCTAGTTACAATGTCAAGGTGTGGGAGCAGGGAGTTTTTAGACTGTTAGACAATCCAGAAAATGCTTCATTAGCAGCATACTGAGACCCTTAAGGCATATTGAAGCTCTCTTCTCCTTGGAGTGCAGCTTGCACAGACTCTGATTCCAATCCATTACATTAGTAAAAATCAACAACTTAGCACAGTATACTATAAATAAAAGCAATCATATCATTTGGTAAATTTCTGCCAGCAATATCCTGATATGAGAACAATTTTTCCAGCAGCAGCTTGGGCTAAGGTGATCTGATTTGAATAATGCTTAGTCAGCAATCACTGCCTCTTTATTGTCAGGCATTTATGTTGCGAGATGGGCTTGGTCTTGACGACTGAACATTGCTTAACATTATCCCTGAGGCGCGGGGTCAATCAATAAAGCCGGACCTGTCCTTTAGGAAAATGCAGATATGTGTAGAATCAATACACCTGTGTCATCACCTCTCATTTCAATCAGGGCGGTTGAGATATGACACCATAGCAGCTCTCCTGGGAATAACACTGTATATTGTGATGAATCTAAATGGGTTCCTCTTACTTCTTTGCATCTGTTCTGCTGTGTACTCGCCTAATTTCCTGCAAGCTTCAGGAGCTGTCCTCTGCTCTTCTACAGTTTGAATTTCAAACTCCATGATATCATTAATCAAATTGTCCAAACTGTCCCGTGTTTTTTGCAGCCAACAAGTCTGTCCCTTCGCAAGACCAGACAAAGTCAGATGCCTACTGCACTTGTCCTCGTGTTATTCTCTCTTTCGGAGCATAAGCCCAAATTTGTTTCAAGGCAAGTGCTGTGCTATACTGTAAATTTTGGTATCAATCCAATACCAAGTAAATATAGTATTTTACTGGTATTGCCCAAACAATAACCAATACTTTTAACCTATAACCTGAGGTAGCTTATGTTGGGGAGAGCAGTGTCATGATTTATGAGATGAATCATGATTAAATTAGGAACACAATTTCATTACCACTAAATCACTGTGATTAACACAACAGTGATTTGTTAACGCAATAAAACACATCGTTTCAGCTTTTTGTGTATTTTGAAACTGGGTTTCTTGGAGACCTGGAATGCAAATGTGCATGTCTCTAAAACATTGAGTCAACTTGTGCTGTTTAAATATGCTATAGGCTATGTGTGCTATATGTTTTATTTTTTTCATTTCCAAAAAGATACAAATTAGTGACCTGCATACTAAACTTAGAGGATAGAAAAAAACATAATTCACGGTAATATTGATCTAATACCTATACCACCATTGATATCAATACTATCCATATTTGGATCAATATGCCCACCTCTTCTAAAGGCCAGACGGAGTAGTTGTTGACATTAAGAAATATTCCAAGCTGTCTACAATCTCGCTATAACACAGACAATTGGAAAAAAAATAATGTCTGAAGCGGCAAAGCTCTGTAGATTAGCTCTTCAGGTGAGAGATCAAAGATAAAGTAGTAGGTAAGCTAAGTCCCACTAGCTTAACTACTAAGCTAGTAGATGTTGACTTGGTTCGATTCACCTGTGGCATTTTGTTGTGTATTTAAGCAGACTCTTTGTGAAAGTTAAATCTTTTGAGCCGCATGATCACAACGCTTCCATTTTTACGCTAGGGCTGTCGTGTCATAATAAGCGATGCTGTGACATATCTGTGGTGTTACAGCTTTGTCCCGAGTCTAAATCTGTGTCTTCAACTGAGATTTCTGTCCATGGTAAATGGTAAATGGACTGATTCTTATATAGCGCTTTTCTACTCTCCCGGAGTACTCAAAGCGCTCTATACAACAACCTCATACACCCATTCATACAAGCACTATTTTCTATACTTTTTTAGTGCTCTAGCTAACTGCAATGGATGCATCAGAGAGCAACTTGGGGTTAGTATCTTGTCCAAGGATATTTGGCATGCAGATATAGGGGGGCCAGGGATCGACCCACTAACCTTCCGATCAGTAGCTGACCTGCTCTACCACCCCTCCATCTAAACCTAGGCCTTTTACTTTTTAACCCAAATATTAAAGACACCTGTTCGCCTGAAATAAAAGCATTGCATCTCCTGAGCATTAAAATCTCACCCCTCTTAGCCAAGATTTGTGTCTGCATAGAGTTTTCTCTCTGTGCCACGCTTGAAAATGCAATGCTAGCTGAGCTTTGCTTGAACCTGTTTCCAAGTGTTAATCTGAATCATTTTGTGCTTCCCAGTCTGAGCTGGCTTGTTACAGTTTCCCCATTTGTTCTTAAACTATATATCTGAGCCCAAACCCAACGGAATCTGACAGTCCCCCTTTTGAAATTGTACAATTCTAATAGAGCTTTAGTAGAGTTTTATTTTGACTGACTGGCAAACAGAGCAGCACAGAGCCAATCATCATCCGCAATGAACCACTGTTATTTCCTTGCTGCTAATTCTAACTGAAAAATGTCTGAGCTGTGAGACTGTCAGGGCAAATCAGTCTTCTTTCACTGTGTACCACATGCTTTTGTTTTAATGTGATGGAAATGTCCCCACAACGACAGGAAAACAGTTAGTGTTAGCACATTGCTAACTAATGTGTTGACTAATCTGTTAACATTACCATACGCTTGTTTGCATGTCCACAGAGCTGTGTAACAATTGTAATGCTAGGAGACAAAAAGACATTGTGGAAACTTTAAGATCAATTTGAAGTCTGTGAACAAGAACAAGAGTAGCTGCTTGACTTTTGTGCTTCACTGCAAGTTCAACTGGTTGTCAGTCAGCCCTTCACACATGTTTACCAAAGTCATGCTCTCTATACTCACATATGCATTATTCTAATACAGCTGAATCCCCATAAGCTGTTCTTATTTACATTGTTTTCTCTTTCTGTTGTCAGATGACTTTGAAATAGGGACTCAAACACAGCCAATTAAGACTGTGTTGTTAACCAGCAGTCACTTCTGAGCCATTTTCAAGCTGCTGCTCTGCACTGCTAAAATCCTGACTTTATAATCACAACACTGTCTGACAATCAGCATACACACAAGTTAATTACAGTGGCTGTGCTGTGATTTTGTCATATTTACATATAAAATGATCACTCAGAGACAAAGTTAGGAGGCACAGAGTGTCACATTCACGTGTGCCCTGCAGTCAACACCATAAACACCACTAAGCTGCTTCTCCTACTCGGTTGGTGCTAGATTGGATCACCCCGAGGAATGCTCAGTTCTGATTGGTTATAATACTGTTAGCTGTGTCTGACTAAACGCCGTCCCAACCATCTGGCAGGCACAAACTCGGCACAGAACCCCCAAAATACTTCCACTGCTAGAAAAGTAGAAATCCAAGCAAAAGCACATTTTCTGACCAATGTATACATCAAAGTCTTTGTTCTCTTATACTGACTGTCTAACACTTCAGATGAGTTTTTTTGTTTGTTGTTGTTTTGAATAATCCTCTGGCAAGTGTCCCAACCAAAACTCCAGATTTTGCTTTTATATTGATTATATTTTGGTTTTTAAATACTTCTCTCATATATGCTACTAAATATCAGCAGGGGCATAGAATGGCATGGGTCCCCATAAAAAGATATAACTGGTTTTTGGACTAGATTACTATTAAGCTATTCAACACCATTGGATGACAGCATTGACTGTCCTATGTCCATGTATTCAAGAACCAAACAGCTTATTGTTTTGGACATTTTAAATAAATCTATGTATGTATTCTGCCAGAATATCAAAAAGTTACTCAATGGCTTATAACTGATTAAAATAATCCATGACTGTATTATAATGTAAATGAATTAATCAATAATTATGATCCAGTAATATACTTCATACTAAATACCTTCAAAACAGCCATTCTTTACAATGTAGATTTACTTTAGGGATTTTTTCCTTTACATATGTAGATTTATGAGTAGGTTAGGTTTTACCTAAGTAAAGTAACTAAATAGCTGTTTTAACACTTTGTAAAATAAAAAAAAACAATGTACAAAACAACTTTCAGGCTCTTGTGCGAGTCACTTTTTTGTAATATTTTTAGTATGAGGACACAAGGAGGGCTTGCAAATTTTGCCCAATATTTGCTATACCAATTTTTTACACTGAATTTTTTTCTGATTAAATATTTTGTTTTCTCTACTTGCCTTGTTTTTGTCCGTCTCTACCGACAGCCTACTGTATGCCCCTACATTTCACAGAAAATGGCTGTACATTTGCATTACAGTTATTGTTAGACACAGAGTGTAATCCTTGTAAAAAATTAAAAAAATTAAAAAGCCACTTTTTTATGTTTCCAGCTTTTTAAAAATGCAGTTTAGCTGCTCTTATGTTCAGTAAATTCAGGGTTTGGGCTGCTGGTTGGACAAAGCACACAGTTATCAGTTGAGTTCTGAGGCGATTCTCGGAATTTTCACAAGCCATTCCTTTTAGTTGACTGCATACGGAGACCTGCTGAGACAATTTGCGCTTTCATTTAGAGGTGTGAAATAACAATTTTGAGTTTTTCTTACTTACTTAAACCACCCTTCAGCACAAGAGTTGTTTGAAAAACATTTAAGAGGCAGCCAAGTCCACAAGTGACCCATTTAGCTGCTGTGCAACCTTTTCGAAAACTCTTGAGCGTCGTCAGTTTCTTGATAGCAACACAACTATTCACAGCATCACAGTAAAACAATGAATCACATAAATGCAGATAGGCTCTCCAATTGATCTATTCTTGCACCAACCCAGTCCCTCACAGACCCCTTCATGAAAGAGGCGTTAGCAGCAGAAGCTCATTTACATTTAGGGCTAGAGAAACTGAAACAACTAGTTTGGGACTGAGCTAAAATTATGAGTTCACAATACAAAAAGCAATCTGTGGACTATAATGAGGTAAAACATTAAAAAAAATACACTTACAAAAAACAATCAATGAGACACTTTTTAATTAGAGTGCAGCATCAGGTCATTTAAGCTTCTGGGATACTGATCAGGTCAGTTAAGTTGCAGAGGTTGTTGTTAATCAGTTTCAACTGTGTTGGCGTTCATGTTAACAAAACTGCACTAGAGGAAAAACAATGACAAAACTCCCAAAACAGGAATGGTTTTACAGGTGAAGGCCACTTACAATTTTTCTCCGTAGTTTTGCATTTGGCTAGCGTGAGTGTCACTACTGGCAGCATTAGGCAAAATGTGGACCCTACAGAGGCTGCACATAGTCCAACTCCTCCATAATGGAGGAAACAAGCAGTTACTTTAGGCCGTAGAAGGTCCGTAATCTATCAACAGGACTGGTGCTCCTTTGTGCACTGAAGAACAGGATGAGGACTGCCAGAGCTACAAAATGACAATCAAAAACAGACTTGACGAGGGTAGCCTTTCTTTTCCTCTAGTGGGCTCTGTGCTCACTGCCTGGCACCGTGGAGCCCAATTGGAATTTGCCATAGAATACCAGAATTGGCAGTCAATCCTGGGTTTCTCCTGTAGCATGACAATGCTCAGCTTCAGCTTCAAGGAGTTCCCGTAGTATGAAGATATCGATACCATTGAATGGCCCTCACTCTTGTCTGACCTAAATCCAACAAAACACATCTGGGACATCCTGGAGCTCAGTGATGCCATGGTCCAGATTTGAGAGGAGATCCCCCAGGACAGCATCTGAGCCCCAACATTGTCAGACATGCATACATACACGCCAGGGCCAAACAAACTACTGAGTGCCATTTTGAGATGCTGCTATGGAGTTGCAAAATAGACCAGTTTGCCACATCATTTCTTTCACTTTGCAAGGGTGTCTTTGAATTCAGCCCTCTGTAGTTTGGACATTTTCATTTCAATCAAACGATGTGGTCTTCCTTTTATTCCCAACTCGATATGCAGTATGATCGTTTTCCCCACTGACATCAGATGCGTTTTCAAAGCGTCTTCTTTAATTTTGAGGAGCGTACACTAGAAGAATGGCCTGTAGTGCATGTGTGCTGTCAGAGTCTTCATCACTGATATGAAAGGGACATGTGCTGACAATGTAATTCTTGGGCATCCTCAGACACACCTCCCGGTTTTCCTTTTTCCTGTAATTTCAGATCAGTGAAGTTCAAGAAGAGCTGGCAGGTAAGTGCCTGCACTCCGCAATGAGGCTTATTCTGTTGTCCATCTCTACTGAACGGAAAACAGAATGAGCCTCATTGCTAGATTGTGTGAGCTCCGTACTTTCCTCTTTCAGGTTCACTCAGCGTTTAAACGTGTTTTGCTTTGAGCTGACCAACCGTTGTAAGGGGTCAATACCTTTTTTTAGTCTCAGTCTCGGTTTCCCTCCTCGACTCATATGATGCTTCAGTGGACACATCTGAGAGAAACAGCAGCCGAAGACCTGACACAAGCATCTGCTATATATGTGTGTGTGCGTGTGTGTATTGTGTGTATTTGACATTGTCTGTGTATCTTGTGATTTCAGGTAAAAAAAAAAAAAAAAAAAAAAAAAAAAAACAAAAGGAAAATTAAAAAAAAAAAATAAGAACAAAAGAAAA
>VURO01018922.1:0-14162 GCA_015108175.1 Pelvicachromis taeniatus | reverse complement strand
TTCTTTTTTCTCCAAGTGGAGAAGGAAAACAAGGAATAGAAAAGTAAAGAATTAAAACTTTCATGACAAAATCTAGTAAACAAAAGCAAAAGTTGAAGCTCTGCCTCCACTTCCTGTTTGTGTTTCTCCTCGGCTCAGCAGGCAAGCAGTTTGGGACTAAGCATATTTATTTATTTAATTTCTCTGACAGAACAGCAATCATGATATGCCACGAACAGGTTTCTTTACATATTAATTACATCTACCAGCTGGTGTGAGAGGACGGCTCTAGATATGTAGCCCAAGTGGACTCATTAGTTTTTACCCACAGATCTTAGCTGCTGTAGCACAATGTAGCCTACTCATTAAAATGCAATATGGAATTTCAGTTAAGCACGCCTTTCTTCTTCGAACTTCTATTACTGCTATTACTCCCACTACAACAATGCTATTGATTTTACTGCTGCACTCACAGCGGAGGAAGCAGCAATGAGTTTTTTTTTAAGTAGCTCTAATAAGTTGAGGAGGGATGGTGAAAAAAAAAACACACCACCTAGCAGAAGCTCCGACTAAACACAAAGTTTTGCTTTGACTGTTAACAAGTCAGATGTGTGTGTGTGTGTGTGTGGTGGTGGTGGGAGGTGGGGGGGTTAAGCGTGAGAGTGATGGGCATAAGCAAGCAGAATCTGAAAGCAGTGGTAGGCAGATGGCTGGGAGTGGGCTTCACACACACAGTAACCATTCTCTCAACTCCACCAGAAATTAAAAATCCAACAATATTTGCAGAAAGTCTAATCAGGGTCGCTTTTGGACGTTACTGGTTGTTCCTTGTATAAAACTGCAGATGTGGTTATTATTATTCCAAACTAACTTGCAAGTATTTTTCTAGCTATATTGAAATAATAAAGCTGGTTTCCCTTTGGGGGTAACTTGACAGGTTTTCAGCCGCTGCCAATGACAGGACTGAAACAAACAAGCAAGCATTGCCACTTTTATTGGGGAGATACAATTCACAAAGATCCTGCAGGCAATGGAGGCTTACCAAGAGCCTGACAGGTAGCTGGTCACACAAGTTTGGAATGACATGGACCAACACCGGTATCATCACAACCTTGCATCAGAACACAAAAATGAATGAATGCCTCATTAAAGAATGGAGTTCTGTCCCTCCAGTTGAGTTCCCGCAACTTGGAGGATCACTGTCAAGGGATGCTGAAGCTATTTTGGCAGCGCACGGTGGCCCAACACCTTACAAAGACACTTTTAACTTGAGATTTCTTTTCATGCTTTTCACAGTGCCAAATGACAATCTGCCTTATTGACAGCAGCATCAGCAACAACCAGCACTTGGACCAACTGCTGATGGCACAGTAAAATAGTGATCCACAAATAGTGAAATGGATGGCTAGAGAGTACCTCTGTCTGGATGAGTGTACAGTTGTTAAGGTGCATGCACTCAATCATGAGTCACAACACCTGCTGGCCTTGTTGGCAATGTTTTTTGGTAGTTAGAGTTTTAACAGAACTGCTCGTTGATTGACATTACAAATTATCACGTGGATTAAACTACACATTTATTAAACTGTTGCTAGCTATGAACATAACCATCTTGGTATGCTTCACTTAAGGTTTTAAATAAATTCACATATTAACTGTAATCTTGCCAGGTTACAGCTAATGTGTAATTTTACAGTAATCCTTCCAGAAGTTCTAAACCTAAAACATTTAACTTTGTGTAATCTTTGTGACAGAGAATAGCTTTTGTTAAATATCTTGTTATCATTCTATGTGGTAATGAGACTGAATTATCTTAACTATTAGGTAAATTGGGGTGAAATACATTACACACATCTATGGTGTTTACAGGATGGGTATAAAAGACTTTCCTCTAGCTTTGAGTGGCTTTGACTCAAACATCCAAACAACTTTTCAGCTGTTTGACGTAAAAGTTCATGAGCCCACGTAGAAGGGATTTAATCAGTCTGATCGCTGATTTTTAATAGCATCATCATCATCGAGTCATTGTTTTTATTTTTAAAACTCTATAAACATTTATGACCAAGTCTGTGCAAAAACAATACCATTACCATTAGCTGCACAACATTAGCGCTCATTACTCCTAATAACCTTCGCGAGGAGGTTAAGTGATCAGTTTGATTTGATGATTGTCTCTTTGTTTGTTTGCACGATTATTGAAAAGTTGGAAATGGAACTGCATGCAAACTTTACTATATGTGGGGCTTGGCTCAGCATAGAAATTATAAACTTTTGGAGTCACATCAACTTTTGGAGTTGATGTGAACCTTGAAGTAGAGTCAGGATTTTTTTAGGATGATTCTTTACAGAGACAAAGACAGAGCAAAATCACATCTTTACAAATCAAATTGAAATAATATGTCACGATTCGCTGTGTGCACGCAGGAGAAGGACCCAAGAGCAGACTTCACAAGGACAGTAGTGGAACTCAAAAAAGCAGCTTTATTTGCTGACATAGAAAAAAATACAAAATAACACTGGAACATGTAAATAATCCACAGGGAGGCATGAAGAGACACACAGTATCAGGGTAGAGACATTAACGACACAACAAAGAACAAAGAGAACACGGGGCTTAAATACACAGGGGCATAACGAGGGAATCGGGGACAGGATGGACACACAGCTGGAAGACATCGAGGCTAACGAGACCAGGGAAGCAAAACTAGGAACACTGACATGAGACACAGACCTTCAAAGTAAAACAGGAAATGCAAAACATCAGTGAGACACAGATGCAGGCTTTACACAGGCACCTGACTACAGGGGAAACACAAAGGTAGGGAAACTGGACACAGAACAGAGGGAGCACCGTGTAACATGAGGGCAAGGGACCAGAAACAGCACATAAATAATAATGATAAACACAAAACGCTGGGTCACCGACCCAGCACCATGACATAATAAGTAAGAAAAACTTTAATGAATTTAACCATTACTGATGTGTCTGTTACATTTCTCAACACTATTTGTATTTGTCAAAAGTTAAGAAGGTCTTGTTTTTGGTCTTATCTTGTGATAAATGACAACTGTGAGACTGAATGTTTGAAATGTAAATTACTTCATTCTTCTCTTCCCATGCTCATGGGCTTCATAAGATGTAAGCAAAAGGCACTCATTTGACTGTTCGCAACACTTTAGAGGACATTAAATGAATTTTTTGTCTGTTTGTTTTAGCTGTCGTGTTTTCCTCTTAAATAAAAACATCAGTAGAATATGATGAATATCTGCAGACACCTCTACAGTCTACTACAAACATGTGTACACCAGCATAAATCCTGAAATATAAGAGTGTTGATCTGTTTCTGACTAATCTTAGAAGCAGCAGGAAGTCATTTTATAACACACAGTGTCCAAATGAGCTCTGAGGCCAACACCTTGGTTTCAGGCCAGTAGCACCTACTGAGCATGTCTTTTAGGTGTGGGAGGAAATTAGAGCAACTTGAGTAAAACCCACGCAGAAAAGAGTAGCGCATACAGTTTCATACAAAGAAGGCTAGATCTTAGATCTTAGGGCCTTTGTGTTGTGAGCCAAAAACACTAACCACTGAAACACTATGCTGCCAAAAAATAAATAAATAAGTATGAAGACAGAAACAGCATGGAGACAAAATCATGACAATTCCCAAAAGGCTCTTAAAAATGACTAAGATGTAAATAAATATGCACCCTTGTCCGGATACATTCCAAAATAAAGTGTCAATTTCTTGGATGCACGTTGTGCGTGCGGCGTGAGACATATGTTGTATACAGCTGGTGGGACTCCGGGGGATTTGTCTCCACCTTATGCACATCATAAAGTGTGCCCAATACAAACGAGGCAGCTGCAAAGAGCAGCAGATTCGCCATGGTGTACAAGATCAATAGGGTAACAATTCACAGGCACAACTCTCTCATCCATTTTCCTCTTTCCAAAAATGTCATCAGTATCAGCAGGTGTCAATTGCCACTGCAGGCTGGAGAAAGGTCTGTGTGATATCTGGAATAGCACATTTCTTTGCATATACATTGAACGCTGATCCTCATAAAGCCACATTAATCTGGTCGTATTCTTTAACTGAGCACGTCAGAGGAGATTTGAAGATTAGTGAATGTTTCCTCTGTCAATTTGAATATTTGCAAGAGAAACAGAGATCAGTTTAATGATTTCTTTATGTTTGAGGAGCTTCGCATGTTCTCTCAACGCCCACCACATCCTTCATTTGGTGTGACATTTCTGCCAGGCCTATCCTGTTTTAATGTCACAAGACAGATTTCCTAATATAAGCTAATATAAACATTAGAGCAGACGTTTTTGGCAGCATCGGTCTTTGATTGAATGCCATTTAAACCCCTGAGTCAAAATGCTGAATCAGATGGGGGGTGTGACTTGGCAAAATTGGTACTGAAATAACCTTTGAGGATGGGATGCTTCATTTGTAATTCTTCAGTAAGGCACAGAGCAGCAGCGCCGTCCAAGAACACTTAAAATGCACATGAACACACATATGGGTGTAAAGACTAGGGTTAGTCATTGGCCAATATGGTCACAAACACTGAGGTGTCACTGCCAGCTAACTTGAATTGGCTCACGCTTGTAGCATATTGGTGAAGAGCCAGGATACACTCCAGCTCATAACAATGTTCCTCAAAATGATGGTACTTTATTCCCATGTGGGAGGGAGTCAAATGACAAGTATGTGCTTTGTGTTGGCCTCCATTTTATTTCGGTTTATAGAGCTGCTCCAAACAGTTTCTGTCTCTGACTGCTTTGCTCACCACCAGACGAATATCAAACACACAGACACAAAAATGTATTAGCAGATGAAAACAGGCAAAAAAAAAAAGCCAGTTTAAAGGGACTACATCATCAAAGCAGGCTTCAGTTCTCAAGGTTTAGATGTTAATTAGAGACACTGTGGGGTTGAGCTCCCCGTTGATGCTTCTGTTTTCACAGGTGTCACATTTTTCATCAGACCTTATGACACAGGTTAGCACTTTGAAAACAGGGGCTCCTGAGCGAACAGTAATTAGCACGTTTGTCTCGTGCTCAAGCTTCACTGTTTATGTTGTGACTCTGGCCTGTTTCTAATCTCCTGCAAAGCTGCTTTTGTTCTCATGTGTCGCTGCTGATCTTGTGCCGCTTTTTGATTGTTTGTTTTCAAAGAACGACCAGAATGGCTTTTGTAGCTTCATTCAAAGTCATATATACTTTGGGCTGTGCTTTGTATTGTGAATTGCTCACAGATAGATACGTGGACTCGGGCTTAGTGCTGTTAAACAGCCCATCTATAAACATTGGGACAAAGAAAATATGATTCCATCTGACACAGAAATTTCTCCAGACAGCATGAAAGACAAGAAAATTCCTTGAACGCATAATCACGCAACAAACTTTCTTTGCGCATGCAGATTTGAAAAAGAAAGCTGACCTTTTAAGTAGAATCTACAGAAAACTGGGGTCAGGGGGGTGACTTTGAGGGGTCAAGTTCAGTCTAATGTTTTTTAAGACAGACAGAATGAACATGACTTACATTGTCCTAGACTGATTCTCCGATGCAGCGTACACCCACAGGCAGCGAAATCTTGTGGGTTCCATTAGTAACCTTTGGTGTAAAATAATTTTCTGGACGCTTGAGCTGCATACAAACTTTTAGATTAGACATACAGCACAATGTGGAGGTAAACTATGTGAACCCACTCCCAGTATTACCGTTACATGGGTCAAGCTGCTGCAACCTTCTTTAAACCTGCCACTTCATTTGCAGTGTTTAACAGTCAGATGTTTCCCTGAGTGACGGAGGGGATGGAGGGGCTGCTTATCACTAAGCGGAAATGTGATAATTGGTAAAGAGCTGGACTTTCAGGGAAACTGGCTGTGTTCCCTGTTTGGATCAATAATGCCTGCCCTAAGTCGAAGCTCATTCAGCCTGAACTGTTGAACGACTCTGCAATCGAATGACAGTTGGGTACAGTGTTGCATTCCAGTGGCTCAAAGGCTATGTGAACGTGAGCTGAACACGACTCCTCTCCTCTGCTAATCCAACTCTTTGTATGCGTGGAGAGGCTTCATGGCGATTACACAGAGGAGGAGCTGCAGGAAAGCAAATCACCTGTAGCAGAGGCTACAGTTTGACTCTGTCATTGCCCATGTCCGGATTCACACCATAATCTCAGTGGATTCAAAGGATCAGAGGTCAGCTGTGACAGGATATTTGGATGCAACCCATAATATGATATTTAGAATACCCATATCCAAGTATCATTTCCTAAATGTTGCCAGTACAAACATTTGAAATGAAGAAGAGGTCAGAGGTGCAAAGTAATGTGATATTTAGAACCCTCATATATCATTTTCTACATATCTATATGTTACAATGCAAACAATGACAACAAGAATCATGGCTTTAAATAGATCTATATGGCATTGTTATACTCGTGACCTTTATATCAATTGATTGATCGTGAAGGTCAAATGTAACATGATATATTAAATCTTTATACAGTACTTCCTATAAGGTGACAGCATGCAATAGTATTATAGTTACAGGGCTTTAAGAAGATCTTGGAGAATGTAAGGCAAATTTTAATGGAATGATAACATGACATGACATTACGGCCCCACAAAGATTTTATCAGTATTCTAAACTTTTCGAGCTATCGTGTTTCCAGACAGAATGACATGCAAACACTGACAAAAACATTCAGAAGGGAGATGATATAGAACTGAACACAAGGTTCTTGTAATAATAGTCATAAATTATTATTTTTTTAAGCAAAAAGAGTAACTTCAAAAGAACTGAGAACATATAAAATGTAGTGCTTGTGGTTTGGGTTGATTCTTGTAAATGCCGTAACTGGGTTAGAATAACCTAGTTCAGAAGCTCTGATAAAAAGGGAACCTTGGGTTATGGTGACATTAATCAAATACAAGGAAAAGAACACAGTGTAAGTCGAAGTGATTTTCTATATTTTTTCACATTGAACTGATGCTAATATTAGGTATTATTTCCTGTATCCAAAGATTCATTCAGCTTCTTCCAGATGTGGCACAGGCGCTAGCTTACAGCCAAACTTCAGCTTTCAAACTATAAATTTAATTTCACACAACTAACAGATATTTTTCTTTAACATAAAAATGACAGACCAAAGATTCTTTTGAAATCTCTCCACAGACTCCCAAGCCTGGGAGTATACAGTTGCCCTTGGTATACAGTTTCTGAAGGGTAGCTGGTAGAGTAGCGTTTGTGCAGATACACTGAATCAGAGGTCAAGCGAATGGTCGCGCAAAGCGAATTGAACCGCTGATGATTACGTTTGCAGCACTTAGACTAGAGTGGTTCGTCATGAATGTTCACTGGCATAACAAAGGACGCTTTCAACAGAACTGTAAAATAGCTAATGTGACAAAGTATAATGTGGAGAGGGCATTGTACATGCTCAGGCAGACAAATCACATAGCATTAAAGCACTGCATTGGTAGCTTGCAGAGCTGCTTAGCTCAACCAGTTGAATTTGCCCTAAAATTATCTGATTAATGCCAGATGCACAGAAAGGTATTTTTATATGAGATACTATGAGTACATATATCTTTGCTGCTACAAGCTACAGTTATCAGACGATGCAGTCTCACAGCAGTCTGTTAAATACTAACCAAATTTATTGGTGTGCATGAACATGAACTAGGCGAGACAAGCTGTAAGTGTAAGTTGTTTGAAAGAGTCATAGTGTGCCTTAACAGGTAGGACATAGTGACATAAATTACTTTTTACATCTGTTAGTTTAGGTTTATGCAGACTACACAATATTTTTGACTGTTATGATGGTCAGTCACTGTGGCATATTAGGCAATCATATTCAATCGTGCTTAACGTCTTTCACAGCAAGTATATAGCCATCGGGAAGGAGAGGAAGCTTTCATAAAGAGAAAAACTCTCATCCAACACCAGCTGGATCAGAGTGATAGTGTGTAATTTGAATCTGACATTAGGCACAAAAATGACTTTGTTAGCTTTGAAAGTTGTATTATTTGACTTAAATACTACATTTACCACGTTTGAGAGTTTTATTTTCATGTTACCTGGATGAGGAGTCCTGTTTGAAGAGGCACACAGCAGTTCAAACACATTAATTTCCAAGTCATCTGGGGCACTTGTTGTTTGTGTACACAACAGGTTATAGATCACTAACAGACTAGACTTTTTCAAAAGATGTCATATAGATACGTGTTGAGTGGCAGAGACAGCAGCAGACTGTAATACTATACCATCAACCCATAATGAGTTAATAAACACGTCATACAGAACTACAAGAGACCACTCATCCACCTGCGGTCAGTGCTCAGCAACACCAAAAAGGGCAGATGCTGCTGCAAATGTGACATTCTGGAGGATGAACCTTTATGCCTTGCATGCTGACATCTGAGGCCCACAGCACTAACTTTCTTCAGGCTGAAATATATGAACTGACAGGGCTTAGCATAGTTACATTTCAGTCCAATCCAAGTGCAAGTGCAAAAATGTGTTTAAATTTTAATGTATTGGCTTTTGCAGGCTCTTTCATAAGGCCTCGACAATATACTTTCAGTAAGCATGACATTCTCTTAAAGTAAAGCATACAGGTTCAACCAGGGTTTGATTCTGGGACTGTCACAAAGATATTCATACGCACTGATCTACACAAAACAGAAGCCAATTATGCTACACTTCCCCATACACAATCATAACAAAGGCAACTTCTGTAGAACTGTAATGAATCTAACTAAAACTTGTTGTATGTTTAGAGTTATGGACATTAAAGCCACTGAATCTCTTAAAAGTTGGAAAAAACAATGGCTTTGTTTGCACATTCAGCAGGAAGTCAGTTAGTTCAGCCAGAGAAAGTCTCTAATGGGTGCTCTCCATGAGGCCAGAGAAGCAGATGCCCAATAAAGCCAGAAAAACATTGGCGTATGGTCCTAGTATGTAATTGACGCTGGAACAAATGAGGCAGCATCTTGAAACACAGTATTCAGATTTCTCCAGGCAACACAGCCAAAGGAAAATGGGCTGTTAGTCACTTCATGTTGTCCTAATAAAAAAGACAATCATTAATGAGTATGTTGACATGGGCATGAGGATCCTTGCTATGAAGCTTTGTGTCTTTTTTCTTCTCTTTTTTCTAAAAATGAGGATATGATACTTACTTGGAATGCAAAAATGCAGAGACAGAGCACATGCCGCCCCCATATAATATCAAGTTCTCTAGTTGCAGCATGGTTTTTGCACAGAAACCTGTGAAGTTTACAAGTACCAACTGGCAATTTCCATGTGCAAGTACGACTGTCGTACTTGACCTACTTGACCTTCTTCCCCCTTATGTGATGCTTCTTTCACATTTCATTATTTTACTTTTTCATTGCCAAAATAAAGAACTCAGCTCAATGTTTGTGTTTCCCATGGTTCATACCATGCATACACAGATAGATAGCAGCAAATATAGATAATATAGTATACATGTGACAGTATCCTAGTTTCTTTCAGAGCACTATGACTTTCATATTTGTCCCTTTCAAAATTGAGATAAGGGTTTAAGAAGGTTTTTGAAATCAAGATATGATCCATGCACAAAAACAAAATGCGCCACACTTGCCACACAAATGTCTATGTAAAGCAAGTTCCAGCTTTTCAGATATCAGACAGCCCTCCAGAAGAGAAAATGAGGCTGTCCTCCCCTGCATGCCAGTTATCATCAGCCCTTTTGCTTAGTCAAAATGCAAGATAGTTATTGCTCTAATGAACCACTCAGGCTGTTTATCACTATTAGCAAAGCATGAAGTATAGCACTGCTTGGAAAAACCACTTATGCTTTTTAATAGTGGGTCCCTCAAACTGACATTGGAAATAAGCCTTGATTAGACAGACATCATATAACCTTTTTCAAATATCCTGTCCAGAATGGCCACTGAAATGACCCTGAAACTAACGACCAATGGATGGTTAGGTAGCTACTTAACGTTAGCTAATTAGTACACACTGCTGCTTTGATAGGGAAGAATTTCCCGTCCTTCACGTGAATGATTGGGCCATCAACAGTGAAAATACATACGATCATCCTGGTATAAAGGTGTATGTAGGGCTTGTGATGCAGTTCAGTGGCGTATGTTGGAGCAGTGATGACTAACACCTATAAATGCGAATCAAATCTCCTGCATTACATGAAACCAGAGTCTGTGAAGTTGAAGGTGTTTTTATCTGTGTGCACAAAGAGACTTCTAATGATCAAAAACAAGGTTAGAGAATCTAAAAAATGAGGGAGATAACAAGCAAAAGATGACAAAGGGAAAACTAACTAAAGTGGAAGGTGAAAAGTGCCAATGTTATAACAAGCTTTTAAAAGTTACATAGCACAAGATACACTGCTGGCCTCGGGGCTATTCTCAACTCCAACACAGCAGCCTCAGACCGCAGCTGATGCTTTGCAGTGAAGCCTGTCATGAGTTCTCTGAGTTGGCTTCTGTGTCTCACTGAGGGGGCTTTTGTTGCATGTGGCATGAGGTAGCCTCAGTGCGGCAGTCTTGAAGAGAGCTCTGAGCTCCAGGCTTACTACATCCCCTCCCTGTTCTGAAGGCCTGACAGGCCTATTAGGACTGAACGAGGAGGAATTTGCCTTACCTTGGCAAAAGATCTCTCATAGCCCCTGACAGCTATGGCAGCCTGTCATGGCAGCTCACTGATGAGAACTCTGCAACCCCCTCCCCCCGTCACCGCCACCGCTGCTGCCATCACCAGCCCTCCAGTCCGCCTCTTCATTCCGTCATTTGGTATATGTTTTTTTTTCTTTTTCTGACTGTAAGAACAACAAAATGGAAATATATAATACTAAGAGAACAGAAAATGGAGTGAGATGACTGAAGGCAAGGGACTGAAAAGCACATAAGGCAATTTAGAAATTTAGATTCAATCTCCCTCTCCCCTCACGGAAACCCAAACTACACTACAGGCATCCAATTCTTTCTGGCTGTCATGACATGTAAAATTGATCAATAGGAACTTGTCACCTCCAGCCGACAGGACCGGAGAGAAGGAGCGACAGGTAACGCCATGCACAACAATCAGCGAACCCTGCGGAGACAGTTATTGTTTGCTTGTTTTAGTTTGAAGTGTTTCACTATACTAGTCTCCAAGACTTTGTAAAAAGCCCAGGAAACAGCCTCGTATAGTTAATAAAGATATTAGCGTCAAACTCACAAAAACACACCAAACTGCTAATCGCGTGTGAGGCACTTCTATGACATTGAGTTTTTGGACGCTTTCCTCACAAAAAAAAACCCAAAACACATGATTGTTGGTGATGATGTGAATTTACAACTGAATTCAAAAAGTAACACTTTTGACAATCCCAGTAGCAGACCTGTAAACGAACAGGGCAGACGGTCGATGATTAACCATGGGAAGTGAAACACAAGAATGCCAAGTATGAATAGCTTGCGGCCATCTGGTTGTGATGAGCAAGTGCCCCTTTCCCCTCCATGGCCTGTCGACTGGGACCAGTGGAGACAGAAATCAGTCAGATGTAACTGATGCGGACATCAGGTGGAGGATCCACTTACAGCTCGTCTCGCCTGAGCTCCCTTTGACTGCTGGTGCACTCCGATACGCTGCCATGCCTCTGCAAGACAGTTCTATTTCTCCAGCCTCCTAAAGGTGTTCAGCAGTGACTAAACACTCCCAAATGACCTTATCAATTGTTTTATTATTTCAGGTGTGGAGGGGATGGTGGGAGACAAGGTGGCAGAAACACATTTTCAGCTCCTAAGATTTAGTGAGAATCCTGCCCGCCCTGTGGGAGTTCGGAGCTCAGTGATTATGTAAAACCTCCAGACATATCTCTGACTCGAAAGAAAGTGAACAAGAGCTTTGATCATGCTGCTGAGGTTACCTTGATTTCAAGGTCATTCTCTAAATCCATACTCTCCCTTTGTTCTTCATCATTCAAGGCCTGTAAGCACCATCTTTGCTGAATAAATTATCACAGTGTGCTCAATGAGATGTCAGAAAACCCCCAGAAGAAGTGTGCACATGCAGATTTATTCCCACAGAGTCGGAGAATAGTCACAGCTTCAATTTTCCACCATCACATTGGGCTCTACCAGTGAAGGTGAAGAGGAATTACATTGGCATTACTTCTGGGTAACAGGTGTTAGTTAACTTTCTGCAGCTGCTCTGCTTGTGTTGTTCAATGTAAGCAATAGGATAGTCAATAAAACTGATACCCAGATAGTAAATGATCCTAAAAATGCCCATCAGATTAGACAAAAGCAACAACACATCATCAAAACAACCATCACCTCACTTTAGTTCTTATTCACAACAGCGAACAACATTTTATGAGGCATTTCAATAGGTCACAAAAGCTCAAATTTCAACACATTTTATCATTAGCTGTTTAACTTTGTGGGGTGGCTGTAGCTCAGTAGGTAGAGAAGGTCAACTAATCAAAAGGTTGATGGTTTAATCCCTGGCTGCTCCTGTCTAAGTGTCTCTGTACAAGATGCTGAACTCCAACTTGCTCATCTCAGTATGAACGTCTATGATTCTCAGATAGAAAACACTTTGGTCTGAGACGCGAGACATGTTGTATAAAGTGTTTTGAGTGTTCAAGTAGAAAACATTAAATAAGCAGTCTATTCACTGTAACTATTAGCATCTACCTGACCCCCACATTAGCCGTCTCTTATCTTTAATGCAGCAGCTAACTGCCAGAGCCATAATCCAGGATTAAAAATGACTGAATTCGAGATTGTTTTGTCCTAGTGGATCATATTTAACATGTAGCAGATATGTACAAAACTGTCTATACTTTGTGTGTATAGAAAATGGAAGATGAAATGAAACACAATAAGAAAAATACTTTTCTTCACATGTAATTAAAAGAACATAAGTGTTGTGTTTGTAATTAGGAAGCGGAGGCGGCGTCTAGGTTCAACACTTTATTTAGGCTTTCCAGCGGCACTCCATCTTGTTACCCCTCACTGCTATTTCTTCTTCTCTCCTCTTACCCAGCCTCACTAGTGGCACCCCTGGTCTGACAGAGTAACAGCATGTAATAATTTGCCTGCTTTGTTATAGAACCTTGTAAACACAACATCTCCCCCCTTACTCAAATAATACTCACACCTCTGCAGCCAACATGAACATTCAACAGCCTGTTACCTTTGAGGCGATCCGCAAACTCAGAACAGTTTTATATATATGAAAAAGAACTGTAATGGCCAAGTAAACGTGCAACCCTGAATCAAAAGGAACAAAGCAGCTGCATTCTTCTCAGATTATCAAAAGTCACACCATGAATTATAGATAGGCAATGAGTCTCAAATACACTTTTTTTTTTCTTTTTTTTTTTACATCTGCATATTTTTCTTCTTTTTTTTTCTCTCTTTCACATCTGACCTAATTCATAACAAAGTCTTCAGTCCATCTTGGTGGTTGTCTGTCCCTCTGTAAGGTGGGACGTGTAGCTGTCTGTGCTGAGCGGATGCTTTCCCCCTCCGTATCAGCTCTTTGTGTGTGTTTTGAGTTTTCTGGGACGAGTGAGAGACGTGCTGCATTCCATCTTCTCCCATCGCTGAGGATGAAGGAACTCTCACCCGTTTGCTGCTGTACCTCCAGCGGATTGGTGTATTGTGCTACTCCTTTTCCCACATGGAATGGCTTCCGGACTCTCACTGAAGCACCCACAGCCACTTTAGTAGGTTTAGCACCTCTCTTTCTGTCCGTATAAAGCGCACTTCTGTTCTGCATCAACGTCACTCTGGATCTGATGTGGTCATATTGTCCAGCGTCCTTCGGTGGTGGCAGGATGTTGAGTTTAGTCCGCATGGCCCTTCCTCTGAGGAGCTGGAAAGGGGACTCACCGGTTGTAGCATGGGGAGTAGCTCGATAATTTTGAAGCAGTTCTGTAACCACAGTTTTCCATGGTCGCTGAGTAGCTTGTGCCGTCTGTATGCCTTCAATACCCTTATTAAAGCGCTCCACACAGCCATTTGCTTGAGGATGATAGATGCTTGTCCCGATGTGTGTTATGCCCCTTTCAGCAAGAAACTCAGCAAAGGCAGCTGATGTGAACTGCAGACCATTATCCGTCGTAATTTTATAAGGGTTTCCTTCACAGATGAAAATAGAAGTCAG
>VURO01018921.1:71121-118097 GCA_015108175.1 Pelvicachromis taeniatus | reverse complement strand
CCGAAGGGTGGCTGTTCTCTCCCTTAGAGATAGGGTGAGAAGTTCGGCCATCCGGGAGGAGCTCAGAGTAGAGCCGCTACTCCTCCGCATCGAAAGGAGCCATTTAAAGTTGTTCGGGCATCTGATAAGGATGCCTCCTGGACGCCTCCTGGGTGAGGTGTTCCGGGCATGTCCCACCGGGAGGAGGCCCCGGGGCACACCCAGGACACGCTGGAGAGATTATATCTCTCGGCTGGCCTGGGAACACCTTGGTGTTCCCCCGGATGAGCTGGAGGAGGTGGCTGGGGAGAGGGAGGTCTGGGCTTCTCTGCTTGGGCTGCCCCCGCGACCCGGCCCCGGATAAGCGGAGGAAGATGGATGGATGGATGGACAATGGGATGCTTTCATGGAATTCTGTGAGTGTATAGAGGCTTATAAACAGGACATTTAAGCCAGTTGCTAGGCAACACAATGGCACCATAATGACTGATTTAGATAAGAACCTTGAACGGCCTTAGGTGTACCTGAATGCCAAGATTGCTTCCTCAGCTCTTGAAGATCAAGGCGGAGTTTGCGGACAAAGAACAAAGTTTTCATAAGTATCAAACAATCAAAAAATTCTCTATGTGGGCATTCATTTTTTAATGTTGGAGTTCCAACAATTTGAAAAAAAAGTCTTGCATGTGACCGGGGTGTTGTGTTTTCATTGTGTTCGTTTTGTAAAGTGTAACTGCCAGAAAAACATAGTACTGTACAGGATTGACAAGAGAAAGTAATACATTTTACATTGTGCTCCTTTTACAAACATTCATTTTGTTGAGACTCACACTAACCTTAACCACAATTACCACTTTCCTAGCCCTGATCCCACCCTAACTCTGAAACATCTTCATCATCAAATCTTATGATTTATGTTATTGGGACTTAATGGAACATGTCACCATAATGTGACCGTTTGAACCGATTTTACGTCCCACTCAAGCACAGTCGCCCCACTGCTGTTTTTTAACTGCCTGCAGTGAATATTATTGCATCTGCTGAACAATTACAAGAGCGCAGCTGGATGGTGTGGTTTTGCTTGGATTTCTCAAATATGCCAAACTCATTAAAACATTTTCTTCTCAGCAGGAGGAAATGAAGTGAAAGTTAAGAAACACTAGTGATTTTATACATTTGACCCCACACTGGGTGAGGCCTTATGAGATGTTTTTTTTTCTCATTTAAATGGGAGGAGAAAACCTTTTTAATTTGCCTAATCTCATTTTGCAGACTAAACATTTGCTCGGGTAGTTAACATAACCTGAAGTAAAGTCACAGTGGAATGCCAGACTGAAAAGTAAATATAAAAAGTCAATATGCTTACCGTGTTCTGTATCTGAGTAGAATTAAAATCATCTGTATCCTTTACACTGAACTATGATCAGCAAAATTTCTTTATGCAGGCATCTCTCAAGGGGAGACTACAGGCTTTTCCAAGGGCAGAGGAATGCTGAATTTTGAAAGAGATGATAATTTAGAAAGAAAACTAAACTTGCTCTTGTTTATATTTATGTAAGAGACACTAAATCAAGCCTACATAGTTTAGCATACTAAACATAGTTGCAGCTGCAGAAGATCATTTCATTTTTTGAGTTTCAGCTCTGATCTGCTGGTTTATGAAACTATAGTATTATCTCAGAGCACAAGAAAAATTTGCATAAGATGTTGGTGCAGTAACATTCAGGTAGGGTGTGGTGTTTAAATGATGTCCAAACTCAACTATTGACACAAGGGAGCATGAATCCATGCTTTCATGGATTCATGCTCTCTTGTTAGGGTCAGAATTTACACCAAATTCTGACCCTAACATCTGAATGTCACAGCACACATTGAGACTCATTAGACCAGGTAACATTTTTCTAATATTGTGTTGTCTGATTTTGGTGAGCCAAGGTGAACTGTAGCGTCACTCTCCTGTTCTTAGCTGACAGGAGTGATGTGTGTTCAGAGACATGTATCTGCATACCTTGTTGTAATCAGTGGTCATGTACTCTAAAATATGTATTATTGTAGGGTCTCTATCTTACAATATAAAGTTCCTTGAGGTTATAGCTGTTATGATGCAGTGCTATATAAATTGAATTGTTTGTTTGCTTCAAATCGTGATCTTTAAATCTTAGAAATGGTTGCGTGGGAAAATCTCAGCAGTGGAACAAGTGTACCTAATAAAGTGGCTGGTGAGTATAGATATCAAATGTACTTGTGGAGTTGAACTGGTCCTGACATTCACTAAAACTTTCATGCATTCATACTTGAAAATAAAACAGTTTAACAGTTTTGGAAAGGTATCTGAATATCTGCCATAACGGACTATTCCACCCTCCTGATGACTGCTTGTTTTTCAAATTTTAATGACGTATAAACAGCTCACAAACTCATCAGGGACAGATTATTGTGCAGTATTTTTTGGAACATTTTTCTCCCAATTTATGTGTTTCATGAAATACGAGTAACACCCAAGGCCTTGTACTCTAAGTTCTAAACTACAGGTGGCTAAAGCAGAGATTTTGATTAGGCATTAAAGAAAAAACAGAGAGCATTACTCCATGTAATGGTTTGTTCAGTGACATTATAAAGCCTGAATAAGCCATCGCCTTTTCTCTGCATTCTTTGACTTTGTGATTACATTAGACAGATACAAGTACCTGCTCATTAGAATGAAGTGCCATACAAATAAAACAGTATAATTTCACTTACTAAACTTGGAGCAC
Source organism: Pelvicachromis taeniatus (assembly GCA_015108175.1). NCBI lineage: Eukaryota > Metazoa > Chordata > Actinopteri > Cichliformes > Cichlidae > Pelvicachromis > Pelvicachromis taeniatus. The sequence continues at coordinate 115,368 of VURO01018921.1, read as the reverse complement.
CAATTTTTCATGCCTGTATTATTAGTCAACCTCAAAACAATCCCAAAAGACACCGACCTCTAGCTCTTGATGTAATTTTTCAGACCTAAATTTGAAAACGTTAAACAAGCCTTCTTGCAGAGACCCATGCACACTTGATGAATAGCAGGAATCCTTGAGCATAATTACAGTTTTTAAGCTATGATTGGACAATTGACTTTTGGATTAAAGGTTTTCCAAGGGTTGAATTCCAGATTTTTCATATTATTATTTTTATTTCACAACATGATGCTAAAGCTGAGATATTTTGACCTGTAAGAAGGGTTCAAGATTCAGCTGTGTATGCTCTTACATAAAAGTAAGTTTGCAGCTGCAGCATAGACGCAGTAGACAAACCATGGAGCTCACTATTGCTCACATATTTTTCAGGTCAGCACTGCTACACGTTCCACTATGATGACTTTTAACATGAACTCCTAGCCGTGCTTACGTCCAAACCTTTGTCTAGTCAGCATTTAAAGGTCGGTATGCTTGGTAGGATTTAAACCGACAGACCGTGAGTGAAGACTCAAGTTCTGGGGGCCTTCACTGGCATTAGGCGTAAGGATTAATGATCTGATTCTGATTCGATCATTTCCACCACACAAGAGAGCTGTAAGGAGCACACTGGACTTAATACCTTAGTGCAGTGTGTGTGTACATGTGTGTGTGCATATGAATGTACGGGTATATGAGAGAGTGGACTCGCCAAAGCTAACCAAATCTGACAGGTGAGCCATGTGGAAACAGCATTATCCCGGGGCAAAGTGAGGGGGAAAGAACCTCACTGGGATTTACTGTACAGTCATGCATAACTTGGAGTGGAAAGTTTGTAAGAGATAAAGGTGTCTGGCTGTGCGCGAGTCCTCAAAATACAGTTGAGCTTGTGTTTTGGTGCTTTAATTTCCACAATAGCAACAAGGCTTTATATAGACCAAATATGGATGAAGATTTTCAGAGACATGCGATTTCTTTTAGCACAGCAACAACGCTTCATGTCAAAGCCAGTGAGACCAAATAACCAACCTCTTACTGTCACCCAAGTCCATAAAAAAAATCCTGTTCTTCATTACCTTAGAAAGGCTTGGTTAATTTTCCAGTTATTTATAATCTATATGGTGACAGAAAACTAATTAGAGTCTTGTCTGTGGAAACACAACCCCTATTGCACGCCTGCAGTGACAGAGAGACCCCCAACGCCATTCACTCTCGATGTATTGATGTCAACACACTGCACAGTTTGTCTTTCAACGCTCGTATTGCATTCACTGGGCCATTTCCATTTTTATTGTTTCGAATAACTGATCATTCACTACCACTAAGCTGCTGAATGAGTGCTGTGACCAATAAGATGATAAAATGTACAGTTATAGGTGTGCATGAGTACAATTGGTGGCTGTAATATAGCTGACCCCAACAATTTTGTGAATGTGGTGAAACTCAGTTTGTTCCTTGGTATGTCCACCCAAACAACAGTTTCAACAACTATCTGATTGGTGTGCTACGATACACACACTGTTCATTTATAGTCCCTGGAGAATAACACCTACAGATTTCAGTGTAGCTCTGAGTTTTTGTCCAGTTCTCCCAAGAGGGTTACATGGCTCAGTTTGAAATATTTTGACAAGTACTGGATGGCTTGGCAAGAAATCTACAGATATTCCCTCTAACATGCAGTTGGATCTGGTTACAGCCTACATTTCAATGCTCCTGGTCTGGTACTGCTCTGAGTACAAGTTCATTCTTTGTATATTTTAACCCTAATTGCAACCAGGGCGGCACATACAACGTTTCAACTTGATCACATTGTTTATTATTCAAGGATAATAAAAAAATAAATTAAATGCATCAATCCATTAAACAATAATTTGCCTGACGTGAGTATGCTTATCACGCTGTACAGCCACAGTCACTCTGTCTATTTGCTGTTAGCAGCTATTTTTTTCTCAACTGAAGTACAACTTTTGGATTTCATTTTCATTTTTAAATGTACATCTGCGGTATCTGGAATTCTATTTACTCATCTGAACATTAACCCTGTAAGCTGGTGGAAATATCTGCACTGCGGCTTGTAGTTTCACCATTTGTTATACTGACAACGTGTTACCTCATTGCTCAGGCCTGCTTCTGCTGTGCTATATTTGACAATGTACCCAGCTCTGACACAAGTAGCTGTCAAAGCTGAGTAATGCATTATGTTTTTAACTTGGTGTTTTTGCATCTTTGGCAGGACCAACAACCCTGCACAGTCTGGAAGCAATTGCATTTTGCTCAATGTTTGCATTTTATCTTGAAGCACTGTCGACGTACATGTGAATCACCTGTTTTAATCTTTACATCCCCAGTTACACACTTTTTTCTGCCTGCTTATATTTCTCAGCTGTAATAGAAATGTGTGCTTCAGCAAGCATAAAAACTGAAGTGAATGCTTACTGATTAAAATTTAAGTACTTTAAATGCAAAGTGATAATTAACACTACTGGAAGTAATGTCCAAAATAACTGTCCATAATCAGCATTTCACACTTTATACTGGTTAATCTGCAAATTTTCCTCTAATCTAAGTAGGTCAGTATATAGGACAATTTACACACACATACATATACCACCCAACATCACAGCAAAGTGATGTGATGAAGTGAAAAAAACACACATGCAGAAGTTGCAGTAACAGCCTAGGGAGATATTTTATTTCAAGCCAACATGAAAATAATAACAGGAAATAATTTATACAGACATTATTAACACATTTACATGTACACACATATTAGCTGCCTAGCTTGATAATTTCTGACGATTAAGGACCTTGAAATGTAGTAATACATCTTCTGCATGCGTGTGTATTTCATGTTTTGGAGTGGCAAAGCATGAAAGAGACACTGTGGACGGGAGTGTCTCAGCAGCTTGTTCCATAGAACAGGACCACAGTAACTAAAGATACCCCCAGCACCTGAAGACCTGAGAACTCTCACTGCATTATACGTGGGTTTTTCAGTAACGCAGTAATGTACTACATTTTGTAATCACATTCCAGTTACAAATATGTGATTTCAAAGGTTCTACAGAAAAAAAAATCAAACAAATGTACTTTTTTCTTCCTGTACACTTGTGCTACAGTCAATTGATTTCAGTTCCTGCATGGGAGGATTAAAATGATGGAGCGATCTACAACTTTGAAGAAGCTGTGATACAGACACTACTCATATTATTGCATAAAAGGACAAAAGTGCAATGGTAAAATGCTAACTGTGTCCAGGATGGAAACAGCTGCACCAAACTGCAAACACAAGTTTGGATCTTGGCAAGCATCTGCAGAGACAGCATGCGATAAACAAAGCCAGCCAAGAAACCAGAGTGATGACAAAGTTGAGTGAACGTTGACCCCAGCCCGGCAGCCAGATTAAGATCTTAAACAGGTAACAAAAGCAGCGATGAGCAGTCAGGCTTGAAGCCGCCGTTTCTACCTGCTCACAAATCCAAAGTAGAATCACTGCAGCAGTCACGCTAAAGTGCGTTTGGGCTGGTTTTCAACTTTTCTTTGTGTTGTCAGCTTTGTGTTCATAAGTAAAAACTTACAGAAAGATTGTTTGTGTGCCCTCATTAGTGCTGATGTGTGGGACTGACATTAACATTAGCAAGGTAGCAGTGCTCGTATTTACCTGGCTAAAATTAGCAAAGCACAACTCTATCAAAGTACATGCAGAGTCTTCAGCAGAAGACTACATCAGGCCCTAATCACTGTGATTAGTGATCAACGATCTTCTGCTGGTTCTTTCCAGCATTTCAGCATGTCACAAACTCAAATCATGCAAAATGGTTTCTTGAACATTAAAATTAGTTCACTGTACTCAAATGACCTCCACACATGATCAACCATCAACATGTTGTTGAATCTAGAATTAGGGTAGATTTGAAAGAAAGCATGGTACCTCATATTAGTAAGGTATACCTACTAAATCTATCTGGTGAGTGTACAATCTAAGAAATGTAATTGTGTGTTTGTTATTTATAAGGAGACAGAAAGAATAAAAAGAAATATAATCAGTATTAATTAAAAATATAAAATATATTTATATATAGCCCCGCCTGCTAGCATCTTGCACCTGGTTGTTATGTGCTAGATTGTCTCAGGTGACTCTTTACGCAGTCTGCAACTGGGGTCTTGGCCGGTTTGTGGGACCCCAGCTTCTTCTTGTGCTTAGACCTCGTTCCTGTGCTGCCATGATTAGTGCATCTGTGCTGTCTTTCGGTATATGCACAGTTAGAAGCACACGGTTTTCCTTGTGCTGTTTAATCCAGTCTTTCCGTGAGAATGTTTAACTTTCAATTGATTATTTCAAGATACTATTAATTTTTAAAATTGCACGCTTCAAAACAGAACAGTTTCAAGTAAGAAAATCCAGGATTAACAGAGAAGCTCTCTAATGGTAAAGGACTTCAGGCCTCCAAAAGACAGCAGTCATTAGTTATCTTCTGTGACAGGTTTGTCATGCAAGACTGAAGATTTTAACTGCCAGTAAGCCAGTGTGACTTATTCACTGAATGAGCACATGTCAATATTTCAACAAGTTTTGTGGGCCATGAGCTGAGCAATCAGCACTGGCTTAAAATTTATGATGCTTGATAGAAGCAGACACGAAGGTCTCCAACGTTCCTCACTGACTGACTGTACAGTTATATTGTCCCATATTTTTCATGTTCTGTGAACCGGTAAATAGATGATAAAATATAACAGTACTAAAAATAACACTCATCTATTGTTTTGCATTCATCACTCCAAAGAATATATATAGGATGCTCTATCACAAAGTGATTAGTCATTAATGTGTTGATGTAAACTGCTGGGAAGTACTCCTGTACATTTTTGAAGTATTTGTCCTTTCTTTTAATATTTATGTTATAATTTAATTCATCTTTTGACCACTTGGGGCTCTACAATAAGTACAAACTGCCAAGATGTCATGTGCATACTTCTTTAAGACTTGCTGACTTTTTGGACATAATACATCTATTGGTTGCTAAGGAAAAGATAGTGATGGGCAAAACAAGGCTTTGTGACACGCTGAAATATTCAAAGCAGTTGTGCGAGGATTGTAGGGGTTTCAAAACAATCTGTCAGGTTTTGAGTTTATTTTTGTATTTTTGATTTCTTATATTATATTGGAGATATGTTAAGTTCTTGTGTTGCTATTATTAGTTAGGATTTCATTCCAGTTTTTTACTTCTATAACTCTTGATAAGTCTCTTCTTGTTCTCTGTGTAGTCTGTCATTTATTTCTTGTCTGCGTGTTTCGTGTTGTCTAGCTTGTGTCGTCATGGCTACGTCTCTCCTTGTTTCCTGTTTTAATTTGAAAGGCCTTGTGTTGCTATTCACTGTGTTCACTTTTACGCTTCCCCTGTGACGTCGTTATGGTCATTTGTGTCAGCTGTTTCCCCGTGTGTTTCCACTTCCCCTGATCACCTCCTGTGTGTATTTAGTGTGTGTGTTTTCCATCCGTGTTACCTCTGTCACGTCAACTCTCCTCATCTCAGTATCTCGCACGTTCCTGGGCAGAATCATGTTCATGGCTGTTTTCACAGTTACCACAGTTTAGTCACAATTGTCATTGTTTTGTTTTCCCAGTTAAGGTTTCACTTTAGTGTCGCTCCTGTTTGCCTTTGTTTGATTTTTGGATTCATGTTTACCAGCCATAATAAACGGTCCCGTCTCCTTCCCTGTCTATCATTGGGTCCACTCTACACAGAGAGAGCTGACTGTGACACGAGCTGACACCCATCTCCACAGCTATTTGCTGGACATGACGAGATGATTTTGCTGAATAATGCTAAATAAAGTGTTGCCCACTTCTAAATATGGCTACATGCTATACCAGACAATCAATAATTATGATCAGCAAGTGTTTTGGAGAAATACCCATGCAAAAAAGCAAGAAAAACTGAGACTCTATTAAAGACAGCAAGCTGTGGCTGTAATGAACAGTGTGTTTCAACAAATACTATCTTCTCTTTTTGTGTTAATGTACATGAGGTTCTTTAACTTCCTTAATAATTCAGCAAAATGTATATATTTGTCACGTGTAAAGAGTTTTGTTTTAAGACAGGATTTAATTTTTACTTCAAAATACAGCACACTCATTTATAAACATAGGTTTTCTTTTCTTCTCTTTTTTTTAACAAAATATAAAGGTGTGAATGTACAACACGTTGTTCCTGTCAATAAACTAGTGGGTTCACAGTAGGTGCTGTCAAAAAGTTCCCACAGTGTCTTATACTGTGGTTACTGCTGCTATTGTGGCTGCTGCTCGTGATGTCTGTTGAGCGTTCTGTGAGTTTGGGGTGTCAACAGGTTTGTTCTACACTCTGTCACCCTGCCTGTAGATATACTACAGTAACACGTGAACAAACCTCTACTATAGAAAAGTTAGGGGTAACCCTGAAGTTATAAGCATAAGACAAACTCTTTGTACAGACCTCGGGACACAATGCTGTTTTTAGAAGTCAGTAAAAATGATAAAGTGTAAATGCAAAATCAAAACGAGTTGGTGTCCAATAAAACTGAAAGCACAACTCAACTTTCTGAAAGGCACAAGTGATGTGGTGTGCTTGACAAGAACTTAGTGTATTAAGATCTTACAGTGTAATTTACCTAACAGGACATTGGCAGAAATAACAAGGCAAAGTGTTGTAACGGTGGGAGTGAAGCAAAGGTTGTATGAAAAATGGTCAGTAAGCAACTAGAAATACAGAAAAACTGTTGCTGTTCCCAAGTAAACACAAAAGTTGACCAAACCAGCAACAGCAGCAACTGAAAAAAGCTCACGTCTACTTTCTTGTATAATTTTTTAAATATAACCGATTTTATATAATTGATGTTGTTAAAATTTAACTGCAGTTTAACCACCTCAGATGAATAAATATGAAACGTGATGATTAGTGTACATGGGTAATCACAGAAGAGATTACAGACCATAATTCTGTCCTCACACAAATATATATATGAACACCGAGTGTAGGAAAGAATAATGAAAAGTAAAGAACAATGATTGCTTTGGAGTTTACCCTGATTCAAGTGGTAGTTTTCATTTGCCCTGGAGACAGTCGTGTTGCACGTATAAATTAAGAGGCTTTAATGCTTTTGGTTGCTGCATGAAAGATAAACAGAAAGGAAATAGACTGGTCAGGTATGATGCCTGGCTTCAATTAATTATGGTTTAGCAGATCTCTTACTCTTGTCATTACCTTCTAAATTATTACTTGTCTAAAGTTACTTTAGTGGGAAGGTTTTTTGGAAAACTGGCATAAATGTTTGATCAACAGCAGAGCAGACATCTGCCACAGTAATGTTTAGCATACTTTGCATATTCCTTAATGCTTGATTTTATATTGAGTATGAAGTTTACTTGCTGTTTTTGTGAGTTCATAAATATTTCATGAAGCAAAGTTTAAAAAAAAAAAAAAACAAGAAAAAGCCAGAGGTGCCAAATCAAAGGATACCTTTTGGAGCAGCTTGTGCAGCTGCTGTAACCAGAGGTTAAAGTGGTCTGGAATGATCCAGAACGGTGTTTCAGATAATGAGCAATTAAATCTGATAGGCAGGTTAATGCAAATTACTGTCGAATTAATTCATTTTTCATGTGCTGTACCCCGGCGTTGCTGCCAGTAACGGCATGGAGATACTTATTCATGAATAAGAAAATAACGTCATCGCACTGCCTGCATACACCTTTAATACATCATCCCTGTGATCCGTTCATGATGCTGACATATCTAGCAAGCGATACTGAAGAGGAAGGAGCTTGTTTCAGGGTTGCAGGTCATTTCAAACGCAACTTTTCAAAAGCTCAACAAATATCACCAAACACACAAACCATTTCTGCACAGTTCGTCACAAAATGTGCGTGCTAGCTAATGTACAGTTGCTGTTTTTCACAGGGAGAGAGGGGGAGAACAAAACAATGTGTGACATTAAGCTGGAGAAAGATGTAAAAAAAAAAAAATAGAGGAAGATGAGATTATTTTCAAAGGTCAGCACTGCTCAAGAAGTGACATTTGCTAAACTGGACATTTAAATCTTACTGTCCTAATTCTTTTCAAATCAGATATGGGATCTATAAATGATGTATGTCTGAATCCTATTTTTGTGAAACATCATGCAGGCCAAATTGAGGTATGCTAATTTTGTGTGATTCAAATTTTGACACACTAAATTGGTTAGTTTGGTCAACGTTAGGTTACATCAAGGGCAGCAGACATTGATTAGATTCACTGCCCAAATTCTTTTATAATGGCTTTATAGGAGTTGGAAAATAAGCCATAGAGCTTGTAAAACAAATGCTTGTATCTTGCTGAATTCAGTTGGCTAAATCCACAGCAGTGAATATCAGTGTAGCAGCAAAGGTCAGCTCATTACAGCTTCATGATACAAGCTATTATAGGACTTATTTCTAGGTGATTCTTTTCATCATGCTGCATCATGACACCTGATCTTAGGGTTCCCCCTCACCTGATAAAATCCCTGTTATGGTAATTTAGCCATTACTCCAGCTCCTGCTAAATATTTAAGTCTTCTTTTGATAAAAAACAGACCCATTGTTGTTTATATTAATGAAAATAGAGAAATTTACAGCTCATATAATTTAAATATAGTTTTTGCTTCACAGTTCACAACTGTAATGGTTTGGTTAACATAGCATGCAAGTACAGGGTGATATTTAGCTACTGAGGAGCCAAACTTTTCCCTCTAGAACTGGTGGTGACCCAAAGCAAAGCAAAGATTAAGAGTGAATATGTGTACATATTGACTGGGTAATGCTTACAGATGATTCCAAGCTTTTCACAGTTTAAAAAGCAATGAAGGGAAAGAAGAAAAAGAATACCCAAACAAACATTTTCAATAATCCCTGAACAGTAAATAAGCTGCAGGTTGTTCTGCATTCAAGGCTTTTTGAATTTGATACTGCACATAGAACTCTGTTCAGTGCTGCATATCGAAACTAGATGCCTGTTCTCAGATTTTCTTGCTGTTTATTTGATTCTCCAACGAATATTTGTGTGTTCTTTTTGAGTGTGCGCGCGTGTGTGTGTGTGTGTGTGTGTGTGTGCGCGCGTGCGTGCGTGCGTGTGTGTGGACAGGTATTAACATCTTTGTGGGGACCAAAAATTTGAAGTTTACTATACTCGTGGGGACCAACAGCCCTTGTGGGGACTAAAATCCCAGTCTCCACGAGTTTGAAGGCATTTTTGAGACTCAACATGTGGTTTTAGTGTCAGGGTTACAATTAGGTTATGGTTAGGTTTAGGGTAAGGGTCAGGGTTAGCCATTCATTTTTGATGGTTAGGGTTAGGGTAAGCGGCTAGGAAAAGCATTATGTCAATGAGATGTCCCCACCAGGATATAAATACACAACGCGTGCGTGCGTGCGTGTGTGTGTGTTGTTTATACCACACCCTACAGGAAATTAACTGACTGCTGATCTGTGGACATCGTGGAGAGAAATAGATGACATCTTATTAAAAATGTGTGCAATGCTGCAGAAGGTGGATTCAGAAATACGAAGGAGACTGAAATGAACTAACAGTTTTTCTTTGCCATCATCTCTTTTTGGTTTCAAATTTTGCAGGGAAAACACTTTTTTTATGTCTTAATGTTTTTATGAATGTCCTGATCTCATGTGATCTGATTACCTACTAGAGCAGGAGTGAGCTATTCAGCAGCCTCAGATCACTGCTGAGAGTTGGTTTCTCTAGTCAAATACTCCCTTTCCTCTCTTTTTTTTTTTTTAATCACATGCAGCACATGACTTTCATCATTCATATAATGGTTTTATTGCCCACCGCAGAACTGACAAATTTATTGGTAGCAGAAGCTAATACAGCTAATGCTCAGTAAATGCAGCTTTGCAGCACGTACAGTCCTGTTGAATTTATGGTAAATACTTATATTGATGGAAAAACGTCGTCTATGATGCTTCTTATCTTTTAACTCAATCGCAGAGCTTCAACAATACATGTTGTAATTTGGTCCTTTGGGAGCCACAAACATTTGTAAAACCAGCCAATTAGTCTTCATGCTTAGAGAACTTTTTCTTAGCAAATTAAACAGTTTGTGGTTTTTGCTTTAAAAAAAATCTGACAAAGTATATGCAGTATACTACCCTTGTATGGCTGTGTGTTACTGACAATATGAGACTTTATAATACGTCTCACTAGTAATTACAATATCATTATATTTACAAATATTTACTGGTAGATATACCAGAATATGATTTAATAGGAAAGATGAAATACTGTAAGTAATTTAATAGTGTATTTTATTGTAAACGAATATAACTTTTTCTGTTAATACGCAGTATTTTAGGCACACGGGGCGTATTATGGAGTGCCTTCTGACTTGTCAGAATAAGTTTCATTTTTTATTGTAAGCAGGAAAGACAGAACAGTCCTTATCACATATGTATATGTATTAAGAGAATATAACTGAGTAGTCAAAAATCCATCATGCAAACCACAAGAATGCATAATTACAGTATAATTTACAATATTATTATTATTTCTTCTTCACTATGAAAACTTTAATTGCTAACCCCATATTCTAGTGACTCTATCAGTGAGTATTTGTAAGAAAGTCAAATGACAATGTAATTACAGATAAAATACACTTTGAGTCAGTTTAATTCTGCGGAAATTACAACCTTAGTTGTATTATAAAGTGCTACCACATTTTCTAATGAAAGTGGGGAAAGAAGCAAACAGAAGATAAACTGATGTTGCTAAAGAGCATCTATCCTGTCATACACAATACAGTATCTTCTTTATCTGCCTTTTGCTTTTTGTTGTTGCTGTCGTTTTTTTTTTTTATTTTACCAGTAAAAGCATGCAATTAGCACTTCAGTAAAGTAGCCTTAAAACATCCCTTTTATGTGCTTTGTATTGTCTACCTTTGTGAGACTGAAGAGATCATTTTAAAAACAGTGTTTTTATGATTCTGCTGAGAATAACTTTGTGAAGCCTTATAGAAATCTTCAGTGAAGAGTGATAATAGCAGCTGAAAGCTTTCCTCTTTTTCCCACAGAAACCTCAAAGCTGCCCCGGGCCTGAACCTGTATGCCTCTGTCGACTGGATAATGTTCAGGGCAGTTAACCTTGTGCACTATAGGAGACAGACGCTTAAGAGAATTTTAATGTTCATGCCCTCGACTGAGATGTCATGCACTGCCATTATGGATATGAGAATTTGTTTTATATATATATATCTATATATATATCTATATATATATATATATATATATATAAAACACCAGATGTTTCTCCATGGCACAGTTTGTTCTGTGAAGATGCAAGCCCTCTCACCAGACAAACAATGATACCCCCAATCACTAATTGTCTTTATTCAACTTCTTATTAATTACATGCTAAACAACCCAGAGCGGCAGCGTCCTAATAAATAAATTTTCAGATGAGCTTTGCTGCAGTGACTCAGACTGTGTTTTCACCAAGTGTGATCGTTTTAAACTTAAATCTATCAGAAACACGATCCGTCTGATTAGTGGTAAACTCGTCGTTCTCTGGAAACTGTAAGACGATTGAAAGAGACAGTTATGTAACAGCTGGTTATAGTCGCCACAGAGGTGAATGTAGGCTGCTTCTTCTTCTTCCCACACTCCTATTCCACCTGATTATTTGGCCACCATGCTGACTCAAAGCTTGTTGTATGGTGACTTGATGGCTATCACACCCACACTGCTGTCAGATGAAAGCTTTGTCCTGTGTATCAAACTGGGAAAACCTCTGAGAAATTACAAAAAAAGAAAAATCAAATCAACCTAATTTCAGTCAAATTGCTTACAACAGCAATTAGCATTTTGCAGTCAGATTTTGACACTTTAAAGGCCGAAACGAGACTGATGCAATCTGTGAAACACACATGTGGACGACTGTGTTTCCTTCACGCATACATCAGGAGATTATGTTAACTTCATCCTTAAAAGAAATCTGGACAAAAGCATGTTCCATGGTGAACCAAAATTCCAGAGCTTAGAAAGAGGAATTGCTCCTTAAAAGATCAAAGGGTGATTTAAAATGAATTTCTCACTGTCTATATATGGTGGAGTAATTGAACAAACCTGAGCCTGCATCATTTCTTTCCAAAAGCAAAATAGAACAGATACATGCTTTTTTTTAAAAACTGGCACTACCAAAGATGCATATGCCATTTTTCTGTGTTTTAATGCAACACCCAGAAGCAGCTGTTGTTTTAAAGGTTTTGCGATCATAGATTGATTTTTGTTGGGGGGGTTTGCTTTAGCTATAAGGGTGGCATGCCTCTGCAGATAGCATTATTTACATTTATTTTTTCTTTCCTTGAAAAATGATTGGCATTCCCATTCAGCCAAATATCTACTTTGTGGTTAATGCTAAACATGCTAATGTAAGATGACATGCTCAAAGCAACATATGTGCATAAATGAATCGTCACAGAGCTGATAGCACGGCTGTTTACCCGTTACAGGTCAACCAATTAAACCAGATCCAAAACAACAAAATACTCTTCTGTTTATTTGTTATGCGATTTTATTGACATTTTCTGCAAATTGTATTTTTCTTCATGTCTTAAGATCTTGAAAAAGAAACTTTGATTTGATATTTCACCTCTGATACAAGGCGGTTTTTAGTTCTATTAACAAAAAGGGTTAAGGGTGAAACCACTGTGACCTATTGAGGTGACTGATAGTTGGTTATGTAAGCCACCACCTATGTTGAATGATGTGCTCAGAGTGGACAAAGGTGACGTCCTTTACTGCCCTTTTAAATGATCTGCCTTCTTGATCCAAAATGTGAACACTGGCACCCTCGAAAGAGTGACCTTTGCCCTTTAGGTGCAGATCTACTGATGAGTCGTAGCCTCTTAAGGTAGCTCTTCTATGTTGTGCTTTGCATTCGTGGCGTGGCTGTTTCGTTTATCCCATGTAGGAGTTCGAGCATTTCTCTCTTCACTAGACATGATAACCTACACGCATCCATTTTCCTTTATGGATTTTTACACAAATTAACATTTTTTCACGGGTATTGCAGTGGTGCTGTGATTAGGATAAGAAGGTTTAAATCTGCTGGCCTGCTATCTGCATGTTGCCGTGTCCAATTGCATCCTGACTCTTGACCAATGACAGCCAGGATATCCAGTCTCCTATGACCATGAATTGAAAAAAACAGTTAAGAAGCTGGATGATGTGGTTGTTAGCACCTTTGCCTCAAAGTAAGAAGGTCCTGGGCTCAAATCCACGATGTGGCTGGGGCCTGTCTGTTGTTCTCTCTGGGTCATCTAGCTTCCTCCTACAGTTTAGTTATTGGGGTTAGGTTAATTGGTGATTCTAAATCGCCCATAGGTGTCAATGTTTCATCAGATTGGCGACCTATCCAGGTTTTACCTTGCTTCTTGTCCTGTGGTAGATGGGATAGGCTCCAGCCCCCCAAGACCCTGATTAGGATAAGTGGAAGAAGATGGATGGAGAAGCCTTTAAAGATTGGGTCTCTTTAAACTGCGCTCTTTGGTTTCTTTCCCTATCCAACATTTCAGTATATTTCAATATCTTCCTTGCTTTATCCCTTATTTGTGATGGATATTGTCTGGTTCTGTTGGAGACTAATGCTCTTATGCTGGTATTTTGCCTTTTGCTCTTGCTGGTCAGAACACCAGACAAGATAAACAAACCCTCCCAGTACAGATAAGTCTATTATAAGTTCCTGCCTATCAAACTTTGCTTTGATTTTCCCATGTGGGTTTGTGCAAAACAGAGTGACAGGTCACCAAAACTATCCAATTAATGAGATAGCTCTCAGTCAGCGTAACTTTGCGTTTAAAGCTCTGGGTTTTGTTTGTGGACACTCTGAACTCCGGACAGGCTGCAACTGAAAGAAAACAACAGATCCTTTCTGCTGTCTCACTCAAGAGAATAAAAATACAGCTGTAAGGATCACCTCAGACGAGTGAATGTGTCTGTTTATGTTTGTAAACCTTGCAGTGTTTGTGGAAAGCATGATTTACAAATCAAACAACTCCTTTAATTCACTGTGAAAACTGCAAGAGTTGTCAGCTCTTTAATATTGCAATGACAACGAGGTCACATATCCAGCACCAAATGCATGAGACAAATATGCATCTAGCAATGTGCGTCAACACACAAAAATACCAATGCATCCATGGATATCATCACAGACGTCACTCAAAATTGACTTTACACCCAAATACAGTCAGCCCTGGCAAAAAAACAGCCTATAAAAGGTTACGTGCCCATAAAAAGAAATCAAATCACAGACTGATTTGTCTCGCAGAGACAAAAATGGGAATTACAAACAAAAAAGACATACCCCATGACAAATCGATGAATGTGCTGTCATAATTACAACAAGGATCAAAGAAATAAAGGCTCTAAAAATGGCTGGAAATGGGTTTAAACAAACATAATAAGAACACTGCTGGAGCCGCTTCGGGCTGGAATTTCTTCTCTTATTTTTTGTACTCTAAGATATTGGAAAATGTCCTCAAGCTGTTGGAAAGCTCAGTTAAACAATCTCAAATGTATCAAGTACTGATAATAAGGAGCAACTATCTCTGAAGGTAAAGCGTGAATAATGAAAACTTGACTGTCCTTGCCACAGCTTCACCAATTAACATACCAATGAATAAAACAACAATGAACACGCACAAATTCTTCAATTAAGTGTTTTACATTTAATAAGTTCTAAGTTGTGTATTTCTTCTTTTTCTGTACTTTCCTTGTCCAGTTTGAGTACCAAAAAAATCCAGCCCTCCTGTTTTTCCCCACGTTTCGTTAATGTGTGGCCCTCTGTCCTGTGTGCATTTATTATGTGCCACGTCATCTTTGTACCCTGCGTCGAGTGTTCCAGCATGCCTTTCTCTTGCCGTGCGCCTGACCCTGTTTTTATTCTCCTAGTTTCCGCCTGTTCCCTTTGGTTTAATTTGCCTTGCTTGACTGAACCATTGTACTGAACCCATTTTTTTCACTTTTGAACTTTTACTTGGTCTTTGGCAGTGCATTCAAGTCCCGAGGTTTCTGAATGAAAAAAGTTTACATTTATATATATTTTTTCCTCCTTTTATTGCAGTGCACACATCGATAAGGGGACAGTAACTCAAATAGCCACTCATTACAAACAGGGTATGCAGAAGAGCATTTTTGAACACAACAAAACGTCAAGCAGCAGAAGACCACACCGGGTGCCACTTCTGTCAGCATGTGAACAACATGAATGCATAGATCCATCTTAACTTAACAGCTCAGGCTGGTGGTGGTGCAATAATGGTGTGAGGGATATTTTCTTGGCACACTTTGGGCCTCTTTGTACCAGTGAAACATCATTTTAATGCCAAAGTCTTCCTGAGTATTGTTACTGACCATGTTCACCCTTGTGTACTCATCGTTACGCACCATGTCACAAAGCTCAGATCATCTCAAACTGGCGTCTTGAATATGACAATAAGTTCACTGTACTGGCCTGGCCTCCACAGGCACCAGATCTCAATATGACAGAGTATCTTTAGGATGTGGTGGAACCGAAGAATCACATCATGAATTATCATCACCAAATGTGGTAGTACAAAAGGTCTTTAGTGTCCTAACTGATTCAGAACCGTTGTCTTTACTGGAAGAGAAAATCTATATAAAATTGTGATTATGTAATTAAAGGAATTGGACTACAAACCTAACTCAAACTTTAGTTTTTTGAGGGGTTTTTATGTGGCTCTAATTAGGAATTAGATGCAGGATAAAGTTTGGCATCAAGCTTATAAAAAGGGTGTTTCTAGAGAGTTCACAGTGGTCTCCAGTGTATGGATGTGGAAAATAAATCTTTGTACCTGCAACTGACAAAGACATAGACCATGGTCTGCCATACAGCAAAGTAAGTAACAAATTAAATATTCGATAATAATAAATCATGTGGGCGGTTTTTGTTTTGTTTTGTTTTGTTTTGTTTTGTTTTGAAGCTCACAGTTTTTCACTATTTACAGTGAAATTTCAGGGTTTTCCACACAATAAAAATAGGATGCTTTCTGTGAATTCACAAATAACTTTTAAGAAATTTCACTTTTCTTCTTTAGTCATGTGAGGGATTGTATTTAAGTTCTTTACACTTCAAGCAAGGAGAATTCTGATGGGAAGTTGTGGCACGGCTCCCAAAAAGCTCTTAATTTATTATCATCTGTAGCCTCATATTTTAGCCTTACTTGGCAAATATGAATGCTTTGTGTGTTGATAAACCCTTTTGCGTTTTTATGAGAAGCCTTATAAATGCCTAATTTTGTGTTTTTGTTCCATTACAAAAGCAGGCATTCAAACAAATCCACAGAACAGAACCAGAACCAAACTCAGCAGCCAAACAGTTTGTCCTCAGTGCAGGTAACATTCTAACATTCAGAAAAATCAAATGCTTGTCTACCGTCTCACTCACTGAATGAGGGGTAGTGATGTGCAGAGCAATCCTGAAATATCAATACTTCCAGCATTTCATGTTGCAGGATCAATTCCTATATGCAAAATATCAATATCTAATTTGATTAAATGTGTCTTTAATCGTAAATATGACAGACAAAAGTAAACTCAGCAATTAACAGGATAGTCTGTAATACCCTGTTAATAGGAAATACAATTGCCTTCTGCCTCACATTAATGTGCGTGCTGCGACTCCGTAAGAGTGTGAGCCAATGAGAAACCCGAGGTACAAAACATTAGACCACAAAACACACAGTGTTGACTTTTTCCACAGATCATAACTGCATTTATGTTCAGCATAAAAAATATGCTGTGTGCGATGTATGTGGGAAAATACTGTGGCAACACAACCTCAGTTTTGCACATGACACATCACTAAAGGACAATAATTTGGAGATGTTTTCTTCATAGGGTCTTAGGTTTACTTTTTACTTTAGCTTTCCATTCCACTTAATGAATGAAACTGGGCTGTATGTGAGCCATGACGTAAAATAAGTGACTCCCCTGCTTCTTATATTAATTTTACTACATGATCTGCTGCACTGTTCTGGTTATGCTTATGTTATCACTCCTCCTCTTTCTTTTTGATCAGTAACACTTTGATCATATATGGGGTTATAAAACACCTCTTGTCACTGTGCCAGTTTCCCACCAGCAAGACTGGCTGGCATTTTTCAATCTTGAATTGCTCCCACAGTTACCCAGCTCCAGCAAGAGCAGAGCTACTGGTGTGAAAACACCTGAAGGCACAGGCTATTTGAATGACTGAATGTGGCTGTCATGCAGGATACACGTGTAAACGGGGTTATTACGGCTCTCATTCATTCCTTTGTGAAAATTAAGTCCTTGAAAACTTTGGAGACATGTTGTAGCTAGAGGGTGTAAAAATAGAACCTGGCCTCCAAATTTAATGTAGTTAGTTTAGAGTCGGTCTCATTCCAGTTGAGTCTTCTTTGTCATGGCTCGGAAGCTC
The DNA here is from genome assembly GCA_015108175.1 of Pelvicachromis taeniatus. NCBI lineage: Eukaryota > Metazoa > Chordata > Actinopteri > Cichliformes > Cichlidae > Pelvicachromis > Pelvicachromis taeniatus. The sequence continues at coordinate 97,870 of VURO01018921.1, read as the reverse complement.
GTTCCTCCTTCCTCCACATGAGGACAATGATTTGCATTTTAAAGTTTGTTTCATCACGATTCATGAGCCTGCAGACTGTCAGCAGCTTTGCAAAGATGATGACTTTTAGCAACACAAGCTAATTGGGTTGAGAGGCAGTTATTTTGGAAGTATTCCTCAAGATCGTACATTTTCTCAATTTTTTTGTTTTGTTTTTTAACTTACATGATGTCTAAGATGGTTGCAACTGGTTGTCATGCTAATTTGGCAGATGGCGATGTGTCAGCTGCTCATTGTTTTTCCGTTTTGTAAGTGTGTATTGCAGTTACAGAAGCAAAAAACAAGTGTGATACTTACTTTTCTGCAACCATTTTTTAGGTTTGTGTTTTTTACTTTATGGGATTTGAGCTTTGTGGCTTGTGATATATTATGAAGAAAGAATTTGCATTAGAAAGGGATGAACAGTGGTAAACTTTTTCCTTGAACAGTTGCGAAACAGAAAGCTGACTCGCCTTTTTTAAATTCGTTTCTGTCCTCCCTCTAGCTCTGCTTCCATTACTTGAATTGCCAGATAGGATATAAGAACACTTTTCCCAGAGATGTGTTGCTTGTAAGACAAGCCTCTGTGCAGGAGGGTAAATGTAAAAGTAAAGTGATTCACAGTGGGGGTTCGTGTATCCCAGGCACGCTCAGATTCATTCATTCATTCACGCATAGTACAAGCCATCCTGTACATCATTTTTCATGGAAAGTAATCATGAAAATGGTGATATGGCTACAGCTCATGCATTTCTTGGTTTCTCAGTTACCGGCACATTTAAGTTTAGTCGTTAACTTTTGACTGTAGCAACCAAAAACACATTTCCACTAGATAAACAAAATTATATTTTCTGTCAAATATGTGTGACACTACATGGAGTTATCAGTCTTGGTGCACATTTGTGTGCTTTTTCTTCTCCGCGATATTTGCAGTAGAGACATTATTGTGCGCAAACTATAACTTACTAAAAGTAATAAGACACTTATACTGCACTGTCGAAAGCCTGGGGCCACTCCTCATTTCTTTATATTTTCTGAGGAAAATGGGAAATAGGTGGAGCAATTTATCAAAAAATTGGAAGTATAAAATAAAAATGTATAAGGCAATAACATAGATTGTGCATTTATAACCAACTTGAAAATCAATATTTGGTATGGGCACCTTTATTCTTCAAAAACAAACTGAACTCTCTTAGTCAAGCTTTCTTGTGACTTTCTTAAACAATCTTCATGAATAGTTCTTCAGGAGTCTTAAAGGACATTCAAAGCTGTTCTTTGAATGGTGGATGCCTTTTTGATGTTCTCTGTCAATATGATCTCACACTGCTTCAGTCACGTTGAGGCCTCTCGGGAGACCAGTCAATGACTGATCCAGTGATCCATTCTATCCAGGTATGTTTTTACTGCACTAGAAGTGTGTTTGGGATCATTGTCATGCTGGAAAATGATCCTGCTTCATTCAAATGCTTTCCAGATGGTATTGCATGGTGGCTCAAAATCTGACTGCACGTTTCTGTGTTCATAATTCCAGAAATTTTGACAGGATCCCTTAAACAATGACAGAGCCTCCACCGTGTTTTACAGATGGCTGTAAACACTCACTGTTGTCTTTCTTCTGATCTCTTCTCTACATACTGATGACAATTTGAACTAAAAATGTCAAATTTGGATTCATCACAGCACAAGACATGTTGCAACTGTTTTTCTGATGAAGACCCTGGAGCTACTGGTCCTGGCTCAGCATCTCTGCTGGGGACAGACAGAGACTGAACAGGCTGATCCGGAGGGCCAGCTCTTTTCTAGAATGCCCTCTGGACCCAGTGGAGTTGGCGAGTGACAAGAGAATGGTGGCTAAGCTGTTGGACAACATCTCCCACCCCATGCAGGAGACTCTGACAGCACTGAGCAGCTCCTTCAGTGGCAGGCTGCAGCACCCACGATGTGGGACGGAGAGATTTCGCAGCTCTTTCCTTCCAACTGTTGTCTACAACAAAGACTGATGACCACACACCTGCAGACAGACACACACACACATCAAACACACAATGGTTTCTTTTGCCCTGTCACCCTGATGTGCAATATTACCAAGTGCAATTTTCCTAATATAACAAAGTATGTTATTCTATTTTGTATAGTAATTTATTCTATTGTATGAAGTATTTTTTGGGATGGTATGCTATTCTTTTTTATCTTATTCTATTCTATTGTTTGTTTTCTAAATTTTTTTTACTGCTCTTAACTTGTACTTTCTGCCGTGTTTCTACCAATTTCCCACGTGTGGGAGTAACAAAGGTTTACCTTACCTTACCTTACCTTACCTTACCTTACCTTACCTTACCTTACCTTACCTTACCTTATCTTATCTTATCTTATCTTCAGTTCTGAGGTCCTGTGTACTGGATTTTTCCCTGTTTTTTAAGAACATGGCTTTCAGAGAGCTTTTTTATGCCCATGATATTTTCTTTTGTCTCCCACTTGTCCAGTTCAAGAACAGACTGCACGTTATGCCAAGATATGCCAAGTTTGGGGCCAGCAGCTCTCTGGGAATTACTTGATTGCATTTTTCATAGATTCAACCAAGAAAATGAAACCATACTGTGTTTTTGTGACAGGCTGCTAGTGCCTAAACATACAATTTAAAATTAATTCTTGGAGCCGTTATGTGTAGAGATATCACTGGCTAAACCTATGAGTTAAGTGCCATTTTTATACTTGAATGATTCTTAAGTCAATGTTGACAGTCCTCTGAAAATAGCCAGGAACAGAGACTGAAAGCAGCCAATTTTCAACGAGAATCTTTGAAAGACCTCCACGAAGCCTGGAGATGTATTGCTCAAGAACACAAAAATGATAGCAATGTCTGGCTCCTTGGAAGCAAAACAAAGAAATGAGGGGTAGCTCATGACCTTTGCATATTACTGTAAATGTAATAGTGCATACTTCCTGACTGTGTAACAAATTCTGTAACATCTGCCAGTGGGTCTATTTTTAAGAAGCACAAAGACTTTCAGCCTACACAAACAGAGCCGTGTATTTGCTAATTTAATTTGTCAGTAAATAGATTTTTGAACATTGATATGTTATAGCCTCCATTTGTGATTTGTATGTTACCCATGCACACAAGCAGCTTCTGTGAAATAGGCTTCTTTAGACACAGCGCCTTGCTGAGCTGATGTGATGTGAGGGTTTTCTCAAGGTCACCCACATTTAAGTACTCTATTACTCTAACTAATAAAAGTACTAACCCTGGTTCTTTTCCATTTTGCGGTGTGCTGCGTCCAGATCTCACTTGTGCTTGTGGTCACCGACAGCAAAAAATGTGTTGGTCACGGTCGCTCATTCATGTGGCATTGCTGACTTGAAAATTGTACTGATACCTAGTTCAGGAAATTACCCTTCAAAGTAAATCTATCTTCACAAAGTTCACCTTGTTGCTTGTTGATTAACATTTAATGAGGTCAAATTGTGCTGTTTTGTGTTTTCTTTAGGCCTTGATTTGACCTGCTGTGTATTGTGAATCATGCTAAGCTTTGTCTTACTCTAGGTCATCCTGTGGTTTAAAACTATCAAAGCTTTCTTGTTGCGAGCACCTGCTCTAGTTTCTGTACTCGAACATCTTATTAGCATTGATGTAGATGACACTCAAAGTTTTGCTTGCATGTGTAATTACTCATTAAAAACTGCACTGACAGTGATTTATGGTATTTTAGAACAAGTGGGATTTTTCTGTCCAAGTCGCATATAAAAGTAGAACAAGGGAGAAAAAAGGAAGATGCTGAAAGACGGAGAAAAAGACTGACAGAAAAAGGAGACCAGTGTTAATGAGATTGTCTGGGACAGGAAAGCAATTTGAGGTGTTTGCCTTGCAGACTACAATCAGCTGTCATGATTAATGGTCTGAATTAGTTTTTTTCTGCCACTTCATTGCGCTGATCAACTCCTGTTTCTTTCTACATTTCAAATAAATAAGAGTCATCACAGCAGCACTGATACACATTCGATGCACACAACCAATACAGAGACTGCAGGAGCAAATGTAAAAAGAGGGGGGAAGTCAGCAAGCAGAGGAAATTCAGAAACACTGTACAACCCTCTGTATTTGATTTTCAAAAGGACATATTTTCACTTGCTGTGTACTTTGATTTTACATTTGACATCAAAACTACTTAGTTGGGGCTAGGAACAGATTGTGATTTGGATTAAAATACACCCCTCCACACCATTTACAGCGATGTACAAACTTACAAGTCAGTTAAAATGTGACACCAACTTGAAACTGGGGCACAACACCAAAAGTCCACTTGAGCATATCTCAGAAGCCAACTACATGAAGAAAAGTTTATATTTCTCATTTTATACTATTTGTAAACCCTTTGTAAACCATATCTATTTCTTAAATTACAAGCTTCCATACTTACACTTGCAATTATGAGTAGAAAGTGCATTCACACTAACAAGTATGGCTACCTGAAGTGCTCTATGAGCTACATAGCAAAAAATGAGGAACAAACAAACAAAAAATCACTATATGGACAAAACACTAGTGGGCAACACCTCTTAAACTTTGAATTCAGGTGTTTTCAGTGCAATTGCCACAGGTTTATAAAATCAACCCTCCTAGATATTCCAAAAACAACTCTAATATGTGGTAAGCATGAAGCATCTCAGTGAAACATTGCAAACATAATTTCAGGTAAGTTTATAACCCACCATGTTCAAATTAAGGCAACATTTCTGTGATAAAATTCACATATTACAGAAGAAAGCACATGGTGTGAGCAGCGCTGAGTGTTACAGGAAAGTGTACAAAAAGGAGAGTGTGTAACATGACAGCCTGCATGTCTTCTGTCTTCCATATGGTGGTTCATGTTAGAAACTACTATATGCACATCCAGAACGTTAGCCTACTTTACTAGTTAAAAGTAGTAAAACGTATTCCTCTTGCAAAAATATACCCATTTATATACTACATACTACATCTAGATACTACACTGCACTGCAGCAAAGCCAGTCACAGTAACGCTGCATCAGATTTCTCCTTCTCTTCCCTCACTACGGTTCCCAGTTGTCGTTTTTGTCAAACTGAAGAAAAGACCTTTGTTATTTTTCTCATCATGAGGGATTTTTACTCTTTTAATCTGACAGTGGATTACAGCTGTAAATGGAGCTCGCCTACACAGACTGTCAAGAAAAAGCAGAGACACAGAGAGAACAGCTACAGTCAAGTGCCAAACTGGATGCATATTATATTTTAGGATTTGTTCAATAGCAAATAATAAAAAGGTCAAGGGGAGTGCACGTTAATGAGTTTATCGAAGGCTGATCTTTCCAGGGCTGTTTAAAAACAAATAAATAAAAAGGTAACTCTATCTTATTTTTGATGCAGTATTTCACTTATTAAGGAGCGTGTTGAGTCTAGAGAAATCACTCATCAGTCCTGCTGTACATGAACAGTCAGTGATTTTCAGAGGGCAGACAGAAAGAGAGAGAAAGAAACAGAGTGTGACAGAAAACAATAAAGGAAATGTGATTACCGGCACCTATCATCGTTGTCTTGTTTGTTGAGACAAACAACATTCGTGGCCCCTTCAACATTCTTCACCTCACCACTGATGATGAAAGCCAGAACCCTGCTGTCTCTCCTTACCTCTTTTCTAGATATTCATATGCACAAACACACAATATCATCTAAAATGTATCTTCTTTTTCTCACTTCTTCTGAAACTGCTTCTTTCACCTGTACATTTGAACTCTCAAGGGCCTTTGACACACAACTGTGGAAGAAGTGAGAGAGGAAGCTACCTGAATTTCAGTTCCAGGTTACAGTTAAAGCAAAGAAGGTGATTCATTCCTCATGTCTTGCCTCCAGGTTTCACCCTGACTCTGCAAAGAGGGAAGTCTGACGACGAGATTTGTTCATACCATGGCTTCTGCTGATGGGTTATTCATGGGAAGCTTATTCAAGTTGAGCTGTTGACTTGCAAGCAACTCATATTGCTGAACTCCCAATTCTGTGTCAACTTCTCAGAGCAAATGATGGTGCAAGTCAGCAGTTTCTTTCCTGAGCAGAGCTACCACTTGAGAAGAACGCAAATCAAAAAGTTAGTTTTTACACAGCGATAACTGGTAAATGCTTTACCAGTTAGTCAGGAAGCTTTTCCGCCATAATCATTCAAATTCCTTCAGTGTCAAGTGTTGTGTGGTCAATTTACAGAAAGGAAATTAGAGATGATGACCAAAAAATACTGATTTTAATCAGCTCAGTAAAACAGGTCTACACATTTCTTTTAAAAGAAGTATATTAAAATATATCAATAATGATAAAGAATAATTATTTTTAAAAATCACAGCTGAATTAAAAGGCTTGAGCACTGCGTAACTTCAATTAAAAAAATATTAATAAAATAATAGATCCTGTGTAAGCAAAACAGCTGGATTAACTCAGAGATTTCTCAGAGATGCTGGGCAAAACTTGCCTGTTTTATTAAACTGGAAAGTTGAAAACAGCAGAAATTGCTCCCTCTCCATAATCAAGACTTTCAAGAAAATCAAGAAAAGGAGCTATAAGAAAACTTGTCTCTTAAGATAACAAATCAAAGACCCTTCATTTAATTTCTAATGTCAGCTCTGTTTTTACAAACACCCAGTTTTTACTGATTTGCCATCAGTAAAAGTCTCCGATCAAGACCCAATTTTAATCAACAAAGTGCAACAGGACATAGACATGAACTAGAAAGTTGCACATTCCAAAGGGTTCAGAGGCAATCAGAGTTATTCCTGGTTCCAGAGACAATAGGCAACTTTGGCTCCAAGACGGCAGTAATTTAAAGAATAGTGAAAACAGGCAATCAGAAGCTTATAGTACATACAGAACTTGTAATTGATGTCTATTTTTATATTTCTCTGGAGATACACTGCTCCCCTGCTTGCTCTGACAGAACACCACAGTGTAACCACCTTGCAGAGAGACACTCCTCTAAATTATTCTGATGGCAGTTTAATGTGTTGTCACATCTGTCGTTAAGCACTCTTATGACTCTGCTATAAAAGTCAAAGTTGTGCTCTGGAATGCGTTTATGTTTTGTTTCATTTCTCAAATTTCACTTCTATTGACCTCAACAGAAAAAAAACTTAACACCACCATGTTGGGGGACTGAAAAAGTAATTAATTTTATTATTCTTCTATAAGTTCAGTTTAGATTTCTAATTATATAGTAAGATATTAATATTTGGGGTCCCTCTATCGATTAATTATTGGCCTGCAAAATCTTACATTGTGCTGTTTTGATTTTTTTTCTCCCAATCCTTTCCTAACTTAGGAAAGAATTGGGATTGGTCAGCTTAAACCATCATATAAAAAAGTTTTCTCACTGAGTCTACTGATGTTAAAAACAGTGTGGTGCAAGTTTACTCTTCAGAAGATCCAGGTCAAAGTTGACATTCTTAGTCCATCCATCCATCCATCCATCCATCTTCTGCCGCTTATCCGGGGCCGGGTCGCGGGGGCAGCAGCCCAAGCAGAGAAGCCCAGACCTCCCTCTCCCCAGCCACCTCCTCCAGCTCATCCGGGGGAACACCAAGGCGTTCCCAGGCCAGCCGAGAGATATAATCTCTCCAACGTGTCCTGGGTCTGCCCCGGGGCCTCCTCCCGGTGGGACATGCCCGGAACACCTCACCCAGGAGGCGCCCAGGAGGCATCCTTATCAGATGCCCGAACCACCTTAACTGGCTCCTTTCGATGCGGAGGAGTAGCGGCTCTACTCTGAGCTCCTCCCGGATGGCCGAACTTCTCACCCATTCTTAGTTTACAGTTTAATATTTTAAACAAAGTTCACTGTCCTAAAGATGAACCAGCTTATGTTCATTTCCTCAGTTTGGTTGTATTTTTTTTATGGCCTGCTGTGAGCTATTACTGACAGACTGACTGGTTGTTATTTTTGAAACATGGGTCATCGGTATCAGTCGGTGGCAGACAATAACTGGTGTTGAACAGCATGTGGACGTTTGTTTGCCTTGTGAGTGTCCCATCTGAGATACTTTATTCAGCTGACATGTATTAACATTAGCTCGCTGTTGTTGTTGTTCTTTTTTTTTTTTTCTTTTGTAGGCTGCAAACACCAACTTTTTCTTTGTTTATGACCTCAGGCGCCATTGCCCTACAGGGACCTTCATGCTGGCATACTGTTCCTGCCTTTGTGCTTGTTAGAGCTTATACCAAAGTCCCAGAGGAAATTCACATAGAAGACTGGCAGCACAGAAGGAGAAACCTACTCATTTAATGACATAATGCATGAGAAACGATGGACTGAAAAATGTACAACCGGTGTGTATGTCTAAAACAGTGGGGAGGAAAATACAATCAAAGGAGGATGTGAGCAAATATGTGCTCCCATTATTTGAAATAAATATGTCTGTTTTTTGTGGCCATATCCTGTGTCCATTTTTTTTTTTCACATCCAAACAAAAAACAAAAAATCTTGCACTTTGTTAGATTCTCACAATGTCTGCTGACAGTGGCTGAGATTTAAAAGAAAAGAAAAGAAAGGAAAGGAAGAATGGAAAGGAGACTGTGGGAATGTTGCCTGTTAGACAGGTAGCAAATCACACATTGACATATTGATTATGTGTGGCTATTGCCACACTGAAGACCTGTACTCACTTTCTCTCTTCATTTCTTTCCGTCACCCACAATCTGTGTTTAAATACCCCAGCCTCTCCATCCTCTTGTGGTAATTGGATGCAGTGCAGGCCAGAACAGATGAGGCGGTCACACAGATGGCTTCTCACAGGTTTAATCATGCATTTCAGATTCCTCCTAACTGGCAATTGGAAGTTATATACTATTGGACACCAGCGCATCAAGGAAAGGGGGTTTAGCCAGAGTCAGCCAGATGGCCTCTGAACCCTGCACCAACCCAGATGGAGTGAAGAAAAGGTTTACAGTGACAAAGACCCCTAAATGTTTCAAACATTTAGCTTTTCAGATACCAAAGATTTAACAGCATTGAGGCACAATGATCAAGGATTAGTGGTGGGTTGTAATGAGGCAGATTTAGCCAAGTTAAAATCTGTGGTACAAGTTTGGTATCTTAATGGAGTATTCCCACAACTCAGACAAAATGTCTTTTTGATCCACTTCCTTTTACTTAACAGATTGCGACCATCAAATATATTAAATAGTTGCTTGAGCTCCATCTTAACCAACAGCAGAATTAACAGTAAAATGGCTAAGAATGAATGCTCCAATTATATACTGTAAAACTTGGACTGAATAGAGAAAGCATTCATTTATTTTTCATCAAGTTCTACATTTGTACATTGTTTATATTGGGATGGATGGATGGATGGATGGATGGATGGATGGATGGATGGATGGATGGATGGATGGATGGATGGATGGATGGATGGATGGATGGGCTTGAAATGCTAGCTTGTATAGTGACCTTGCCTGGCAACTGAAGACTCTCAAGCTATTTGTCTTTTTCTCATATCAGAATGCTCTACATCTAGGTTATTGTGTCCACTCAAAGAAACATTACCCAGCATCTTTCTCCTAATGCACCACTGAGCAAACATATTGTACTTTGAGTTTACACCTCCCGGGGCAGTGAATTGTGCCGTTTCTCTCCCTCCTCTGCTTTCCTCTTTTTTTGTCTCTGCGAGTTCATGTTGCTTTGAGTGAAAACTCCTGAGAAATGAAGGGAGATGGGGACTAGAAGAGAAGGCTTTCTTAGAAAGAAGTGATTTATTCCCTTGACTTTCCAGGGGAACGTCATGAATAAATTCAGTTAGGTAAGCATCCATACATGGCTTTGTGATTGTTTGGTCTTGTCCCTGGTGAGAAAAGATGGGAGGGGTGCTACTGTTCACAGTGTGCGGATATTTTACTCTTGGAGCATGACAGGGGGACAGCTCAGCTCATATTTTAGAGAATCTCTGCCCTACAAGGCATAGTCTATACAGTTTTCATAATGCCCATGTCATAATTCCAAATCTATTTGACATTTACCAAATAAAAGGGTAAGACTGCACTCTCACAAAAGGATCTAAGTAGTATTGTATCAAGACTTATATGATCTCAATCTCCTGCACTGACAGGATGAAATTTAATTGCCCCAAAGTTTAATTTCTAACCAGACAAGAAGATGTCATCTGTATATAACACTACCTTCTTCCATGGTAAAAAGAGAACTTGTGCTTTTCGTGGAACAGTAGAGGTTATATGAGGTTATAACAATAGAGGAAATCATCTACTTTGCAACATTTTACATTAAAGCAATTTTAAAACAATCCCGCCAAAACCTCAGGTTGGTTCATGGTGTCCAGCAACAATAAATTAAATGTTACAGTGTTGTTGTGTTCACAGTTACCCTGAACTTCCTTTGATTCTGTTGAGGATTCACTCAAGTCCTTGTCAACAGACAAAACACAAGAAAAACAAGTCTTCTCCCTTTTGACAGTACACATTGGCTGTGTTTTTGTCTGTTGGTATATTTGCTGTTTTTGTCCAACTCTGCTCTGGGCATACAGTAAAAGAGAACGTGAACATGTAACAGACAAATGCATGAGGTAAAATGTTACTATATAGGGTGTTAATTAGTCTGACTAATTTACTTTATGGGGGAGGGTTTGATAGGTTTTGGTAATCTTATTTTGAAAAGCCTTTAGTCTCCAGAAGCATCTTTCTTCAGAGTAGCCAGTAGGAGGAGCGCTGTTTCTATCCCTGTCATTTAATATACAGCAGAACACTTGCTGTGTTGTTCTTAACTGAAGTTATACTCTCCCCTTTTCAGAGGTGCAACACACACTCTTTCAACTCTAAGGTTTTACATATCAGGACGCAATAAATAAAAAATCATCTGAATCTTAACGTGATCTAAAATCATTTGAGTACAACCTCAGATGAACAGAAACAGATTGTATATTACATTGTGTCATTATTTATTAGGAAAAGCCAAAATTCAGAAGCAGTTCTGTAAAAAACTAAGTGATTCAGTAGTTTGTAGGACCACCTTTAACTGCAATCATTTGAAATAATTATTTTGTCTATGACTTTTTCAGTTTCTTGTGTCACTGAGGAGGAATTTTAGACTATTCTTCTTTACAAAGTTGTGAGGTCATTGATACTTGCAGACATTTGTTTATGCACAATTCTTTAAAGGTCTTGCCACTGCATTTCAATCAGATCTGACTGGGCCATTGCAACAGCTTGATTCTTTTCTTTTTCAGTCACTCTGTTATAGATTTGCTGCTGAGCTTGTTAACACTGTCCTGTTGCATGACCCAATTTCGGCCAAGCTTTAGCTGTTGGACAGATGGTCTCATATTTGATTCTAGAATACTTTGGTATACAGTTAAGTTCATAGGCGACTCAAATCCTGCACAGCCCTGTGACTGCTAAACAACCCCAAACCATCACCAATCCACCATTGAGCTCGACAGTTGGTTTGCTGATATGTTGTGTTTGTTTTTTGATAAACAATCATGGCGACCAAACAGCTCCACTTTGGTCTCATGCATTTAAAGGACAGTGTTCCAGAAGTCTTGTTGTTTTTGCAGATTTTTGAGAAATGCAGGTTTTGATGTTGGGGTCAGTTTGCTGGAACATCCAGTCCTTCCTCCTTGGTATTGTATTATTTTTATTGTGTCCTGATATGTAAAACATCAGAACTGAAAGAGGGAGTACTATTTACTTTCAAATAAGCATTTTACCACTCAAATAAAAAAAAAAAATCTTTGTTTTCTTGGATTTGCTCTCAGTCGTTCCTACAAATAAGAAGATTCAAATGTGCACCTACAATTCTTCACTAGAAAAACAGAACCGAGGAGTTTTAATGATGCTTGAAGTCAGCAGAACAATCCAGCGAGCCACATGAAAAGATGAACGAGAAAGGAAAAGTACTATTGGAACTTAGGGAAGCCATGTTATGTCTGCATATGAGAGGTATAAAAGTTACCATAAAATTTCATCATGACCTTGCGGTGTTTAGATTTTGAATTAATGAAGCCCTCCACACTGGATTAGAGAGCTGTGGATGCCCCGCGGTGCAGCATCCCTGAAGGCGGTTCAGGGTTCAGTGTCTTGCTTCAGAGCATTTTATCTGTGATGGTGTTTTATTATAGATGCAATACCACCAACTGAGTGGAGATTTCAGAGAAGTAACTGAGCAGTTTTTATAAGCGTTGTCAAAAAATATATATAAATATATATATAAATGATCATTAAAAACTTCAGGCGATAAAAGAATTCTCGCCTCATAAAGAGGGCATTACTATTCTAGTGTATAGCACATAGCAAAGACACCCCGCTGTTTTACCAGGAAGACAAAGAAGAGCCCCTCTGGTGGTTCTATAAGACCGATAGGCAGAGTGATGCTTTGAACATTGTTGTGTCAGAATGACATGCTGATGTTTAGCAAGTATTATCTTTATCGTGTCCAGCATCTTTATTTGGGATGTTAATATATCAACAAAGTAATTATATTTCATCCTGCAGAAGACATGAAGGTGGGGACCAGATTTCGTGGCTGCCATGCTTAAAATTGTTACGCGAGAGCATAAATGTCAACTTCATGGTGACAAAACACATGAAAATCCATTGTATGGCTTGAGTGTTGATTATAAGTTGCAACATGCTGCTTTTTATACTCAGTCATGATGACTTTTGTTGTCTGGGCATGTAAAATCTTTTACACATGTTTTGTCTCCTGCTCCTTACTTTAGCAGGAAGGCTACAGAAATTCCAGTCATTCGTTTGACGGTTTCATTAACGTTTATTACTGTATATATTTAGAGGTTTAATAAAGTATATAACTTCCTAACCCTGTTTGTTGGCTTGTTTTTTCAACAGCCCATCTTTTCATTATTTTAATATCATTAATAAAGTCATTTTACAACCTATAAAAACTAATAAACGATGCCTTATTTGAAAATGTTCCTACTATTACTCTTCTAAATGATCTAACTCTACTTACATTTTTGGATAAACATGCACATAGTCGGACTAAGACTGTCTGGCGTATATTCATAAACTGTGGGTATGAGCGAAAGTGTCTTTCATTAAAGGACAGCCCATGGTGCTCTCTCTGTTAGCCTGCTGGCAGTAAGGATACAAGGACAGCATTTCATTCAATGTGGGTTTTCCTTGGGTCATTCTCAATGCTGTCTCTGGTTTGCTGTGTTTGTTTTAACAAGAAATGATCAAAAGAGCAACGCATACAATGTGTGGACTGTGGATTTACACCCCAGTGCCAAATGCCACAGAGCTTTATCCTTTTTTCTCTCAATCTAAATATTTAAAATGAAGCAAAAGTGAGAAAAAACATAACAAAAATGCAAAAGGGGGGTAGAAAAGGCTACAGGGAGAACTGTTGTGAGGGTGGATGGTAGCAGATCTTGCAACACAAGCCCTGTCCTTATTGGAGAATTGATTAATGTCGCTGTAGTGAGAACATGGAAAAAGCTGAGGGTCCCATGTGACTGCATTGCAATATAGGAATAGAAACGCCACTTATTCCCTTGTGCAACCATCCATGATTGTCAAGGAGTGGCTTAAATATGACTGGAGATGTCTCCATACACAGTGTTACAGGAGAGAAAATCAATACTAAATGTTCAACTCAGTGAGTTTCATTACTGCTTATCATGAGCAACTTCTGAATCTGGGAGCCTTTCTTCCCTCTTGCCTTGATGTTCTCATAGAAATCATTTTCCTTCTTGTTATAACGGAGAAAAAATATCCTGGAAAACCTGCTTTCAAACTATTTTCTCCAGCTCACAGGTGGATATGCGGGTGAGCGCAGCGCTTTGGTCTAAGTACAAGGATACACTGCTGTTCTTTAACGTCCCAGCTTGAAGACCTCATTAGAGATGTTCATCACTGTGTGGGCTTCTGTATGCAAACATCTTTCTTCCTAACTCCCGGTGTGTCTTCTGAGATTCTCCACCAGTGAAACAATCAGAAAATCCAGTTTGACTGCAGGCTTGAAGTCAGCTAAACTCTTCTCATTAAACTGCAAAAGTGCTGCCAAACTCTTTCCGCTTTATTCAGTTTGTTAATGAAAAACTTTAAAGTTATGCCGAACAGGCGGTTAGGGCATTTTCGGCTTCTGTAATGGTGCATGTATGAAGCACAGAAAGACAAAGCCAAGTAACTCGATGCAATTTCTCAGCTCTCACCATCTATTCCATCAGTTTTTCCTGATTTAAGGATAATATTTATATTTATTTTCTTGGCATGGAACGTGTAAGATTATGTTTCTTTATTGAGGTAAGGTTTGTTAGGTACACCTGTTTGACTGCCTGTTAAAACAAATATCTAACAAGTTAGTCACATGGGGGCAATGCAATGCTTTAAGGCAGGTGGACATGATCAAGATAGCCTGCTGGCGTTCAAACTGAACATGAGAATGAGGAAGAATCGCAATATTAGTGACTTTGAAAGCGGCATGATTGTTGGTACCATTCAGGCTGGCTTGAATATTTCACCTCGTTCCAACCAAGGATGTGTAGAAGACCACATCAGGGGCCACTCCTGTCATCTCAGAGCAGGACACTGAGGCTATAGTTCACACAGGGTGACAAAAATTGGACAATAGAAGATTGGAAAAACATTAGCTGGTCTGGTGAGTCTCAATTTCAGCTGGATTAAAATGTTACAAGACATAAATTTTCAATTAAAGCCGGTGCACATTAGCCTGGAAAATATATTTTACACACTCGGGATGTTATGCAAATTACACGGTGCTGAGCTTTACAGGAAATCTGGTTTGTTTTAACTCCAGCTTTTGAAGGCGACCTCACTATTAAAAGTCCACATCTCAGTGAATTGACACACAAACTGGCTGTGTAGATAACAGATGGCTGAAAGGTATGACCACCATCACATTTAAGCATTCTCTGTTTCATTCCCTGACCAAGGATTGTATTTGTATTTGTGTATGTACAAATCCAGGACTGAAAATGTTGGGATGTTTAACATTCAATTTAACATTCAATGTGTTGCCTGTGTCTTATTGTCTATGTTGTTTATTTTCTATTGTGAATAAAATATGGGTTTTATGGGATTTGCAAATCAATATATTCTGTTTTATTTGCATTTTTACAGTGTATCAGTTTCTTTAGAATCGGTGTAAAACTTTGCGATAGATGATAAAAAATCACATTTGTATTTGAAATTTCCCATAAATTTTAGCTGAAAGCACATCGAAAGTCACTAGAAATCATTTTATTTAGACTTTTATCACTTTTCTCTGTCTGCACAAATGATGTTCTGTAGAGAGGTTGCTTTTTTTTAGTGATTAAGGAGATATTAGTTTAGAAATTGGCATGACACCAACAGCTTTACTCAATATTTGCTTTATTGCAGGTAATTTTGTACAAGCAAAAACAAGCAACATTTTGAGTTTCACAGCTCACAGCGCAGGCCTCCGATTGATTCATTAGAGAAGGAATTTGCCCTGGATGAGCTCCATCAGTCAAGGTGGTTCATGTGTATGTGTGCTTGAAGGTGCATGGGTATATCGTGAGCTTTACTGGCTTACGTGCTGTGCTGGGAGGTCTGGTGAGCACCAGGATAGACACGTACCTGAATAGTCATTCAAATGCCAATTTGAAATTCCTACTCCTGCTGACAAAGAACGGAAAGGCAGGATTAAAGCTTTCCAGATGCCTCTGGCAAAAACATTAACTGCATGTGAAATGCATTTGTTTCACATACAGTAGCTCCAGGGTGAATGCCTTCTCATCTGAGAATCAACTATTTATAGCGATGCTTTACAGCATACGCTTAGATATTTATTTAAGGAGATCCACTGAAAGAACACACTCTTTTAGCTTTAATGGTACCCATATTTCCTCTGTGTTTGCAATTATATGAAAATCACAATCAATACGCCGAAATTGTCTGTCAGCTCTGATAACCCTGGGCAGTTTCAGGTCTTTACCCCTATCGGCAAAGCCAAGTTACATAATCAGCGGCGCTGCAGAGCAACTCCTAAGCTCAACAAAATCAATGATGCTAAACGATGAGGGAAGAATGCCAAACCCATTTAGGTTCTTTTTTTTTTTTTTTGCTTGGCAAATATATTCCTCGTACCTTTCCTCATTTTAACTATCCAGAGTTGGAGCTTTGCTGCTGAACATGTTCGTGCCTCTCTGTTCAGTGGTCTGTGAGTATGTGGGAGTAAAATGAAGGTTGACCTTTTTGCACTGTGGCCTGAGATCATGTTGGCTGAAACCTTGGGTCACTGCAAAGTTCGTGTGAGCAGTTTCTTTGTTCTTCCCTCGAAAGTTGCTATAATTTTAAGTTCAAAGACATAAAAGTCAAGCAAAAAATACAGCCCTTTCAGCTTCGCAGTGTCACTAACAGAGTAATATACAGTTAAATCAGCTGAACTGAACTGAAACATGATGTAAAAAAAGTGCAATTTATGCAGATAGATAGATAGATAGATAGATAGATAGATAGATAGATAGATAGATGTGTGTGCACACACTAAACATCAACAAAAACAAACAATTGATCTGTTAAATGTACAAATATATATGATTGTGTAATTTGTAGGAATAGTTCTCAGTGCTCGTCCATTATACATATGTTATATGATTTTAACTTAATTCCTAAGTAACTAGACTTTAATTCATAATTCTCACTTTTTTCTTTGAATTCTGACATCATGTTTGAAATTTTGATGTTAAAAATTTTGTCTTTAATCTCAGGACCGATCAGTATTTCTTGTATCTTTTTTTTGTATGTTTTTTCTGTCATGACTTCTTTTGTTTTTAGTCCTGTAGAGTAACATATGATTAAAACATTTACTGATACTGCCTGCATCATTTGAAGCCACCCAACCCCAGCAGTGGAGACTATTTGCTCTAGTCCATCTACCATTTCCCTTGCAGCCAGAACAGCATAGTTAATTCACATGTGGCATTCGATTTAGCATGCTATTGATCAGTTTTTCCACACAAATTCAATACTGTAGAATCTGGGTTTAGCAAAGAGGAACTGATTTAGTTTGTTGTACCGCCTCACACACTATGTAATTAGGGATTTGTTTTCTTTCTGCTTTCCCATGAGACACTGGTGCATGTGTGTGTTTACAAAAAAAGAGCAAGTACTGGGTCGACCATCTGCAACTACTGAAGGGTTTTATTTTGCTTAAGAACAACGAGCAAAGAGCGCATACATGTTTGCTGCCACAGTGGATGAAACAAGTCTTCCTAAATACAGCCTTATTAGCCATTTCTTCCCACGTTGTGAAACGAGGTAAGTAAGTGCTTCCCATTTTAAAAAGTCCATATCAGAAGACAGAGAGCACTTGACCTTGGTCCAGGTTACTGAAGTCCAAACTTGGGATCATAATTTTGCTGTCATTTGACCCCAAAAAATACTCGGATAAAGTCAAGAAAGGATCATGGTTTAGGTGACGCTACACACTTAGATGTTAAAAAGGTTCACTCTCCTTGTTATCATGGTAAGTTTCATCTATCTTTAAAGCATAACTTTAGACCCTAATGACCTATGGGGAGGACAGTCTCACCAGTCGGGAGTGCTTCATACAGTGAAATAAAGGTTTCTGTGATTAGTCGTTTTGGATCTCAATTTCAGTATCCAATTTGTGACTGCAAACCCAGTAGCAATCTCTGATCACTGCTGTCTCTGAATTTTACAGCTGCTCTTGTCTGCCAATGCATATAATGACTAACTGAATGAACAGAGTTGCCCCTCTGTCATTATAAATCAATTCGATTACACTCAGAGGTCAGTGAATATAAATAAGGCACCAACATGGTCTACTGCACCTCATGTTTATATCTACGTACTGCTGCTGCACGCCTTGAGCATGCATCATGTTGCAAAGGATTTTTTTTGAAAGATGTTTATGACCTTTATGTGGGTTTAGAGCGTGCCGTTGCGTATATTGCAGTCATAAACAAGCTCTATCATTATATGCACCTGTTCTGTGAGTATGCAACAACCATAGACACTTGTATTAAATGTATATGCATGCATATATATGCATACTGACTAAAAACACAAGCTAAAAGCAGAAGCTGTCGAAACAGGATAAAATAATAAAAAGAATTATATGAAATGGGAAATTAGTTTTTGTAATAATAACAATAAGTACCAGATAAGCCTTCTTTTTTTTTTTTTGTGTAGTTCTGCACAAATAGAAGGATCTCAGCTTCCTTATAGGAAACAGATTCTTCTCATCCCCTTTTTTTATACAGCCTCTGTGCTGGTCTTCCAGTTCAGCTTGTTGTCAGTGTGGATGCCCGGGTACTTATACCCATCCACCACAACAACATTCTGTCCCAGGATCGGCCAGGTAGCTGTGCTTTTCTCTCTGAAGTCTCTCTGTGATGTTATTCACATTCAGAAGCAGATCATTCCTCCCAGACCACTCCACAAAATCATCCCCTAGTGCTCTGTACTCCTCCTCCTGCCCATCACTAACCTATCCAGCCACTGCAAAATCATCAGAGTGTTTCTGCAGGTGGTATGACCTGCAGTTGTACTGAAAGTCTGAGGTGTGCAACATGAACAGGAATGAAGACAGTACAGGCCCCTGTGGACCACCTGTACTGCACTTCACCAAATCAGATAGAGCACCGCCCAGTCTCACATACTGCTGCCTGTCTGTCAGGTAGTCAGTAATGCATGAGATGATGGACGTGTTTGCTGAGATTTCTGGTAGCTTCTCTCTCAGTATCAGCGGCTGAAACATGTTAAATACAATAAGAAATCAGAGAAGCTGATCCTCATCATACAGCTGTTACAGTTTAAATGGGGGTAGGCTCTCTGCATAAGTGATAATAAGTGAATAAACAGTGAAGTTTAAGATGTTAATGGTTAAAATGCATAGATAAATTAAGGCAAAGGATCACCCCGACACCAAACATCCAAAGTTATACTGGATTTAGACTAGATTTTGTTTTTAAATTTTCCCATGTTTGGAGAATCTTGTGTCCTCTCTAGAACATATTGGTAAATGCCAATTCCTTTGTGATCAAATCACAAAAAAATAGTAATTAATTTATAAATAATTTTTAATTAGTCATCATCTCTCTTTCCAGAAATCATGCAGGTTAGTTTATTTCAGGTAAATGAGACAAAGCAGAGGGAGACATGATTAAATACAGAACCAACCCATCCTAATCACTTGAATGGGGAAATAATTTTTTACTATAATATCATCCTTCATATAATCAGAAGTAAACGTGTATATAATTTTTTTTTAAAGCCTGAACGCACAAAAGGAAGGCTGATGATTTATCCATATTATTCGTGAAGAGTTGTGTTTTAATCTGCTGCTAATCAAGAGTAAAATCAAAAATAAGACGTCGTATTTTCCTCACAGCGGAGTGAACTGTGGGGAAAATGCTGATACTTTTTCTCTGTGGAGAACGGTAGAAGTAGTTATTGACTGTACTTTATGCTGTAAATATGGTTTATAGATTTTTAAGAGAACAGTTCTAGTAAAGTAGCAGCCAATCTACCTGCAGAGAAATCAGATGACTTACACTCAATTTCTAATGTGTGAAAAGCTTTCGATTTTTGGATGCTTGCACTCCCAGCGAGGCCCGTGTTTTTCACCATCTGACCAAACAACATCTCCATCTTTTCC
Organism: Pelvicachromis taeniatus; assembly: GCA_015108175.1. Classification (NCBI taxonomy): domain Eukaryota; kingdom Metazoa; phylum Chordata; class Actinopteri; order Cichliformes; family Cichlidae; genus Pelvicachromis; species Pelvicachromis taeniatus. The sequence continues at coordinate 78,218 of VURO01018921.1, read as the reverse complement.
TTTTGCTCTTTATCTTTTTCTCCAAGTAACTACTGAGAAGTTGTCAAAGGGTGACCTCAACAGAGACTGCAAAACCTTTTGCCCGACGGTTCAAAGAAGACATCTTTCCTCTGGAGCACTTCTGTGTGGATCCACATACCAAAAAAAATGGCAAGTTTTCATCAGGAATAAATTAGATATGTTATTCAAACTGTGACCCAGACGTGCTCCTCTTAGCTAATCTGATTTAAAGCTATCTTTGGTTGAAAAAGGATTCAGCAGTATAAGCTTGAGACAGACTCTGTAGAAATAAGACATTACTAAAACATCAAATAGAAGCTTAAACTAATCATCTCACGCTGGCATGTGGGAAAAGGTCTTTTATCGCTCTCATTACTCACACAGTGTGTGAGTTTAATGAACACTGTGGGCAAACGTTACCAATATACGGTGACCGTGTTGTAATTTCTCAGGTGTGTCGCTCCAATAAGACCAGTGAAAAACGTTTGTGCTCACCTTCTTTATGAAGTCAAACTAAAGCTTAAACAAGGTTTTGTTTCAAACCCAGAAACATGTTACTCTAAAAACGTGAGGAGAGTTTAAATTTAAATGAACTTTGAATGTTATCCTTAGAGTAGCTTCACAGTTGAAGCACCTTCTTTTGGGACGAGGGTAGGGCATTGTCTACAAACGTTAGAGCCCGTAACAGGCTTGGCTTGCAGGAGCAGTTTCAGACAATCATGGTCTTTTCAATCTGTTTCAGATGGTGTGATTAGAGAGCGATCTGCTGCTGGCAGCATCGCAAAATATCTCATTTTTGGAGCCGTCACAGTAATTTCTCCATCTGTTGGTGGAGATATAACGTCCCTCCTTACCACAGGTAGACAGGCAGCAGATTGGCCTCTTGCCTGATCCTCAGTGGGCGAGCTTTTATAGAAGGCATGTGTGCTTTTAGTATGTGAGTATCTATAAGAAGAACTAGACAGGATATGCCAACATAGAAAGTATGATGTGTTATCAGCTTTTCCTTCATGGACTATATACTTTAATCAGAGGAATAAGCAATATTTTCAACACAGTCACAATCATGTAAAATCAGGAAATACTATAAGGCTCGAATGTACTGCCAAAACATGCACAACTAATCATTTTAAGATACTAAGATATTTTAAAATCACAGGTCAGGGGCATGCAGAGGTTTTTTGGTAAAGGATATTCTTCACCACAGGAAATAAGACAGGAGCTACGTGGTACTGTCCTGCTTTAGTGTAACAGATTTGTGTTGTTCCATTGTGCTAATAAGATTAAAGTGCAAAGGGCACTCAGATCACTTCATGGATAAAAACGGCAACGTTAGGAAAAGTCCTATAAGATCTAACATCTAACATCACTGTAAGGGTGTAAAAACACTATTATATGTCAAACTAATAGTTAGAGATTGTCACCTATTTATATTATTATTATTATTATTATTATTGTTATTATTATTATTATTGTAGCACCGTTGCCTCACAGCAAGAAGGTCCTGATTTCAATTCCACCATCAGGCCAGGGTCTGTTTGTGTGGGTCGGTTCTCTTTTGTGTTTTATTGGGTGTAAAAGTCCTTCAGATGAAACCATGTAAGGAAAAGAAAATATCTCTAAATTTCTCTTATTTCAAGCCTCAATAGTGGGAAAAATGTTTTGTTTTTGGTTTCTTAATGTGGGTAAACCTGCAGCCAAATCCTTTTCTGATTTAAGTTATCCTCAACAGTGAGCACAGAATGCTTAAATAATCTGAACATATGATTGCAGAATCCCACCATGCAAAAGACGGGGTTATTAAGTAATTCACTTATCAAATGACTGAAAAAACAGGTCGACGGTGTCTGTCAACCTTCACTGAACAGGTGCTTTCAATTCACTGCAAGCAAAAGTGTTGCTTTTATATATTAGATGGGGGGTATGCTTATAAAAGCTCAGCTGGCTATTTTTAACCTCAGAGCTGGTCCTGTTTTAAGTAGAGCACATAGCAGAAGCCAGCTATTCAAGGAGATTCGGATGTTTCAGTTGAAATGTTCAGTGTAATTTTAAGATACACACAATAAGCTGTAGCCTACTTTAAAAAATAACAATAGGTAAAACCAGGCTCAGTATGACTGTCCTAAATAAAATGATCTTGCGGTTTCGACATGTTAATAATTTAAAGCAATATTATAATACAGTTATTTGAATACTTGAGAACTTCCCTCAATTTTAATTTGTGGTGGGGATTTTTAACCAGAACGCTAAATGTTTTCGTTAACTGGAACTGTGACGCTTGGAAGCATCGAAGTACAACACTGCCCTCTGCTGGTAGTTAAGCTTAGTTGCAATAAGAAGTTCCCACATCATGTATAAACTGTATTTTTGTAAAATTATGTTTCTCTGCAGCTGCAGCATATTGTTATACAATTCAGAAACCGATGGCTCAGATGGCAAATTTTGTGGAAATCAAAATGTAATACTCACTCCAAATAACTAATTCAGTTATTTCCTGTCATACGTTTTGATTTTAGACCTTACACAAAACCATGTAAGGAAAATATGGAACGCCAAGGCACTTTTCCAGGCATAAATTACACCTACCTCAGTACCATTAACTTTTATTCCAGTAGTTTTAACCCACATATGGGAAAAGTGGCGTTAACCTTTTATCATATAACTAAACCCAATTTTTGTTTTACCTTTATCATTTGGTTCCAGTGTCCAAATGATTGTCATTCGTTTAGTTTTTGAAAAACATTTCTGCTGCTTCTCCCCTAATTTTTTTTTGCCATTTTTAAAAACCCTTCTTGAAAGTCTTGAAATGATACATTTCAAATAGTCAATATAACCATGAATACATAAATGCCAACTTCTTGTGACAGCTCTTAATACAACACAATTTTTAAAGTGACGCTGCACTCACAGCAGTGTTCTTTGTCTTAAACATATATGTAGTAAATGCGGTTTATTTTAATGAGAAATAAAATTGTCATGACACATTTTATAAACATTTATTTATCTTTATTAGCCAGAGGAGTTTAGCTCAGACAATAACTCCATACTGTTTCAGAACATCTGTGTATTTTGCAATCTTGGACTCGACGTTCTTTTCTGCCTTCTTGGTCAGATTGATCAGTGTCTTTTTCTTGGTGTACCGGAGCTTAGACTTCTCCTTTCTCTTCTCCTCCAGAGTGGCTGTGATAGCCTGGTACTTCCAGCCAACCTCATGTGCCAGACGCCCAAGGAGGGCGAACTGAGGGAGAAAAAATAAAAACCCATATTAATAAGTCGACAGTACACAAGGTGAAGAGAACAACGTTACACAAACTGAATAACGGTAAATGGGGTTTCTTTAACAAAAAATAAAATAAAAAAAAACTGTAGGCTCACCTTGCGAGAGGGCTTCAGACGCACAACTTTAAGAGCAGCTGGGACAACCATGCGCTTCCTCTGTAAATGAAGAAGCAAAATTAGATAACGAAGACAACAGCACATCTGAACTCTGATAGGACAGCATGTCTCAGACATCATTTCTTTTCATGGTTACTATTCAGACAAGGCAGTTAAGATGTGTGACATCACAGACAGCACAGTCAAAGCCACTTGTGGGGGCCATAAGAGAAAGGAAAGAAATTACCAGCATACCTTGTCATAGGGTGGGGGGATACCATCAAACACCTTCAGCCTCTCCAGAGCAGCCTGACCTCTCTTGGTTTTGTGAGGCAGCATACCTGGTTAGAGAGAGACTTTGCTTTAAAAAAACAAAACAACCTCAATAGCCATTTCAACATATGCTAAACTTTATTTTAAAAAAATTACATGTCTGAAATCTGCTTCATCAATACATTATTAGCTTTGCTATAAACAGCTTTACTGCACTGAGCAAGTATTGTAGATTAATTCAAACAGAACACTTCATGTGCTGGTAGTGACTTTCTGCACCTCTAACGGTCCTCCAGAAAATCTTGCTGGGAGCCCTGAAGTGGTATGGACCACGAGAGGGGTTGGTGTTCATCCTCTTGCGCAGGAAAGCCAGGTACTTCACTGCAGACAAGCACATGATCCAGAAGAGATACATTAGCCACATTATACATACATCAAGATGCATACAAGAGGCAATCATTACTTAAGTAATGCTTATGCCTCAGATGGTAGTGCATGTAAGGTTTTATCATGGTCTGTGAAACTCAAAACTAGTAAAACATCACCGACAACAAGCATGTTTATTTAAAAAAAAACAATGAAAGCAGGAAGGAACCCCACTTACGCTTGTTACGGTAGAAGTTACCAGAGATGTTGATGCCTTCACATCTCACCACCACCACTTTGTGGCCTAAAAGACAAAACGCCAACAATTAAAGAGAGTAGCAAACAGGTGCAGGTACAGTTTACTTTTTTCCTGTCTCAGATGGTAGTGCATGTGAGTTTTCTCATTGTCGTTAAACTCAACCAAGGCAGTTAATACAGTCATCATCGACAGAATGACAACGGTAGCCAACTTAGAACACATTGTCTGGTTGCAGCTAAGTCACATTGCATGTGAAGACTCAAATTTCATCAGTCTTACATGCTGTAAAACACACTGTGCGACATGGATCTGACACAAGTCTTGAAGTTAAAAGTAGAGTTTCATCGTAGGATGGGTCGGTCTTTATAGCAGTCTGTGTCTGCATGTTTTGTGTGATCACATCTGACAAATTTACATTACAATTTACACCCTTCGCATGTGAAGAAAGAACATGCAATGCTCTCTGCAGGTCTTTTGCACAGTCATTTTTCACATACATACATATTTCCAAAAACAATACTACTGACAATGCCCACAGTTCAGGTGTGTAAAAGGCACTAGGTTGTGTGTTACAATCCAAATCACCTTATTTTGCACATTTTACCTCCATCAGGACCCCACAATGGCTCAGCTATTTCAGGTTAGTTTACACTACATTCCTAATGAATGGCTGGCAGGTACAGCAGCAGTCCCATCAGGAGATATTGCTACAATATTTCTGACAGTGTCGGGATGTTGCTCCAAGGAGTCCATGCATGCAAGCATGATACAACAGCTAACTTTGAACATCTTGTCTAGAACAGACCAAAAATCGCACAGTGTGTTCCAAACTTAAGTTAAATTGTTTATTACCAAAAATTCACTTTAATCTCTTAAAACTTACCCAGAAGAACCTGTTTAGCCACAATGGCAGCCAGTCGGCCGAGCAGATGGCCCCTGCCATCAAGCAGCAGAACCTGGAAAGGAAGAAAGAAGAGGATATCAATGCCTCATCCTCACCATGGAAAAACATTCTACAAATTCACTATAATCTTGTGTGGTAATGTTAATCAACTTGCTTTTACCGTCTACCTGACAATCGTCACATTGTCAACTTTACCTGCACTAACATACAAGTTAAAAGGTTATAAATACACATTTAACCCCAAAACCGTTTATTAAAGGGGTTAATTGCAAACTTAAATGTACTTCTGCCTCCACGTCACTGTAATAAATGGCACACTACTGACTTGCCGGTTGAGACATTACGTTAGCTTAGCATCTAACCCAAACCGCGCTGACGATGATCCATAAGCCTTTTTAGTTTAAGTCTCATGAAAGGTGCCCCACATAGAAGCAACGAAAGGTCACGCATTTAATTTAGTCAAGTTTGACGGTACGTTTCCCATAGTACCATATATCCAGTACACACGTTAAACCTAGCCTCGCAAGCTAACAGCGTTGACTCAGGGAAGCTGCCATGATGAAGGCACGCTCACTCGGCTGTAGCGAGCTGCCTCAGAAAAATAGGTCTCATAAAAAACATTGAGCAAAACAACGACTACACAAAGCTGTCCCAAGTTATCGCCAATCGCTTAACTGCAAAACACAAGGTTTTATTTTGCCCATAGAGCAGAAAAATTATATTATATGTCCGGAGCAGCTTCCCACCTTATTGAACCGGTCCGCCATGATGTGCGAAAAGAAAGACAAACGGGGTTGCTCGTGGTAAAAGGCAGGGGTGGGCGGAAGTGACGACAGTTTCTTGCTTTCCCGTGGCTCACGGGCTATGGAAAAATAGCGCCACTGTTGGACGAATTAAGTTCAGTATTATAAATTGTACATAGTATTATGTACTATATATTATATAATTACATATTCATTATATAGCAATGGCAGTTTTGCTTTGCTGCTTCAAGACCTGGATGACTTTTTGTATTGATGAAACCATGAATTCTGCTTTCTACCAGAAAATGATGAATGAAAATGTTCGGCCATTAGTTTGTGACATGAAGCTCAAACACACTTCGGTTAGGCAACAGGACAATGATCTAAAATGCACCAGTGTGTCCACTTCTAAATGGGGGACAAAAAAATTAGATAAGGTTTTGTAGTGGCCTAGTTAAAGTCCTTCCAAGGTTGAAAACTGCTGAATTAAAACGATTCTGTAAAGAAGAGTGAGACTAAATTCCTCCACCGTGGAAAGACTAATTCCCAGTTATTGAAACCACTTGATTTAAGTTCTTGCTGCCAGAGGTGGCACAATTGATTATCAGGTTAACCTTTTTCCCTTAATAAATGAAATCATAATTTATTAATACTGGTGACCAACAGAGCTGTCAATTTCCAAATCCTACACCGCCTTACTCTCAAGTTAAATGTGTGTGTGTGTGTGAATGTGTGTGTGAATGGGTGAATGACTGATTGTAATGTAAAGCACTTTGGGGTCCTTAGGGACTAAGTAAAGTGCCATACAAATGCAGGCCATTTACCATTTAAAGCAATCACAAGAGTTGCAGAATATTTAACCCATGACCTTGAGGTCAAGGTCACTGAGATTCGAACTCATCTGAGATTTTTAGTAGATGTACCTATGACATCAATTTGAATATCCTAGGTAATTTCCTTCTTGAGTTATCACATTCACAGGATCTTCAGAAAACATGACCTATGAACCTGACTTTGAGGTGAAGGTCAGACATTTATGGTATCAATAAGAAGCTCCTACATCACCTCATTCTCACATTCACAAACTTAGATATCCATGAACTCCAACCACCCACCCACCCAGTGGGGGGGGGGGGGGGGGGGGGGGGCCCCCCCCCCCCCCTTTTCCGGGGGGGGG